>WNWK01011454.1:0-64417 GCA_009830355.1 Cherax destructor
TGTTGACGCAGCGTGAGAGATGGAGGGAACATGTCACGTGTTGACGCAGCGTGAGAGATGGAGGGAACAACTCACGTGATGACGCAGCGTGAGAGATGGAGGGAACATCTCACGTGATGACGCAGCGTGAGAGATGGAGGGAACATCTCACGTGATGACGCAGCGTGAGAGATGGAGGGAACATCTCATATGTTGACGCAACGTGAGAGATGGAGGGAACATCTCACGTGATGACGCAGCGTGAGAGATGGAGGGAACATGTCACGTGTTGACGCAGCGTGAGAGATGGAGGGAACATGTCACGTGTTGACGCAGCGTGAGAGATGGAGGGAACAACTCACGTGATGACGCAGCGTGAGAGATGGAGGGAACATCTCACGTGTTGACGCAGCGTGAGAGATGGAGGGAACGACTCACGTGATGACGCAGCGTGAGAGATGGAGGGAACATGTCACGTGTTGACGCAGCGTGAGAGATGGAGGGAACATGTCACGTGTTGACGCAGCGTGAGAGATGGAGGGAACATCTCACGTGTTGACGCAGCGTGAGAAATGGAGGGAACAACTCACGTGATGACGAAGCGTGAGAGATGGAGGGAACATGTCACGTGTTGACGCAGCGTGAGAGATGGAGGGAACATCTCACGTGATGACGCAGCGTGAGAGATGGAGGGAACATGTCACGTGTTGACGCAGCGTGAGAGATGGAGGGAACATGTCACGTGTTGACGCAGCGTGAGAGATGGAGGGAACAACTCACGTGATGACGCAGCGTGAGAGATGGAGGGAACATCTCACGTGTTGACGCAACGTGAGAGATGAAGGGAACATCTCACGTGTTGACGCAGCGTGAGAGATGGAAGGAACATCTCACGTGTTGACGCAGCGTGAGAGATGGAGGGAACATCTCACGTGATGACGCAGCGTGAGAGATGGAGGGAACATCTCACGTGATGACGCAGCGTGAGAGATGGAGGAAACATCTCACGTGATGACGCAGCAAGAGAGATGGAGGGAACATCTTACGTGATGACGCAACGTGAGAGATGGAGGGAACATGTCACGTGTTGACGCAGCGTGAGAGATGGAGGGAACATCTCACGTGATGACGCAGCGTGAGAGATGGAGGGAACATCTTACGTGATGACGCAACGTGAGAGATGGAGGGAGCAACTCATGTGTTGACGCAGCGTGAGAGATGGAGGGAACATCTCACATGTTGACGCAGCGTGAGAGATGGAGGGAACATCTCACGTGATGACGCAGCGTGAGAGATGGAGGGAACATCTCACGTGATGACGCAGCGTGAGAGATGGAGGGAACATCTCACGTGATGACGCAACGTGAGAGATGGAGGGAGCAACTCACGTGTTGACGCAGCGTGAGAGATGGAGGGAACATCTCACATGTTGACGAAGCGTGAGAGATGGAGGGAACATCTCACGTGATGACGCAGCGTGAGAGATGGAGGGAACATGTCACGTGTTGACGTAGCGTCAGAGATGGAGGGAACATCTGACGTGTTGACGCAGCGTGAGAGATGGAGGAAACATCTTCGTGATGACGCAACGTGAGAGATGGAGGGAACATGCCACGTGTTGACGCAGCGTGAGAGATGGAGGGAACATCTCACGTGTTGACGCAGCGTGAGAGATGGAGGGAACATCTTACGTGATGACGCAACGTGAGAGATGGAGGGAGCAACTCATGTGTTGACGCAGCGTGAGAGATGGAGGGAACATCTCACATGTTGACGCAGCGTGAGAGATGGAGGGAACATCTCACGTGATGACGCAGCGTGAGAGATGGAGGGAACATGTCACGTGTTGACGTAGCGTGAGAGATGGAGGGAACATCTCACGTGATGACGCAGCGTGAGAGATGGAGGGAACATCTCACGTGATGACGCAGCGTGAGAGATGGAGGGAACATCTCACGTGATGACGCAACGTGAGAGATGGAGGGAGCAACTCACGTGTTGACGCAGCTTGAGAGATGGAGGAACATCTCACATGTTGACGCAGCGTGAGAGAATGAGGAACATCTCACGTGATGACGCAGCGTGAGAGATGGAGGAACATGTCACGTGTTGACGTAGCGTGAGAGATGGAGGGAACATCTGACGTGTTGACGCAGCGTGAGAGATGTAGGGAACATCTGACGTGTTGACGCAGCGTGAGAGATGGAGGGAACATCTCACGTGTTGACGCAGCGTGAGAGATGGAGGGAACATCTCACGTGTTGACGCAGCGTGAGAGATGGAGGGAACATCTGACGTTTTGACGCAGCGTGAGAGATGGAGGGAACATCTCACGTGTTGACGCAGCGTGAGAGATGGAGGGAACATTTCACTTGATGACGCAGCGTGAGAGATGGAGGGAACATGTCACGTGTTGACGTAGCGTGAGAGATGGAGGGAATATCTCACGTGATGACGCAGCGTGAGAGATGGAGGGAACATCTGACGTGTTGACGCAGCGTGAGAGATGGAGGGAACATCTGACGTATTGACGCAGCGTGAGAGATGGAGGGAACATCTGACGTGTTGACGCAGCGTGAGAGATGGAGGGAACATGGCACGTGTTGACGCTGTAGAGGCACAAATTGTCTTGGATTCTTTACAATAACTGGAAAATACAACTTCTGGTCAACTTTAAACTTCTAGTGTTGATGTTTTCATCAAAGGAAACAATCTGATGTAAGTTATTATGGGCCACTTTTATTAAATTGGTTTCTGTGAAAAAAATATAGAACGTCTCTTCCGATTACAAATTAGTCACAGTGTTTGACTTTATTTGGTTATCTTAGGTTAAATCAACTTAATGTTCTTGTACGTGTCTGCAACACAAGTGTGTCTGCAACACAAGTGTGTCTGCAACACAAGTGTGTCTGCAACACAAGTGTGTCTGCAACACCAGTGTGTCTGCAACACAAGTGTGTCTGCAACACCAGTGTGTCTGCAACACCAATGTCTCTGCAACACCAATGTGTCTGCAACACCAGTGTGTCTGCAACAGTTAGACAGTGGTCCTTCTGGTCGCTCTGAAAGATATGAAATTTGGATATTATTTTTAATATATTGACTTTTGAGTCCTGATTTCCTTCAAATCTCCAGTATAAATATCTAACTGCATTGTCAACTTATGCTGCACTCTGTACCTTCCTCGGATCGCACACTGACCAAACTAACTCTAGCTGAAGGCGACGTTCCCAGGAGCGCCTTTATTCCTTGAGGACTGCAGAAGCCGTTCGTGGCGAGACTCTTCCTTCATATATCTCTAGATCGTCAAAAAGCTTTCTCATTCTTTTGGAGTAACAAAGTGTAGAATAAGATAAGAATCTTAATGTCTGTCTTTAGGGACTTGCAGCAGATGATGTTCCTAGTGGCAAGCTTGAGTAACACCCGGAGCAACCAGTGGCAAGCTTGAGTAACACCCGGAGCAACGAGTGACAAGCACGTAACACCCGGAGCAACGAGTGGCAAGCTTGAGTAACACCCGGAGCAACGAATGGCAAGCTTGAGTAACACCCGGAGCAACGAGTGGCAAGCTTGAGTAACACCCGGAGCAACGAGTGGCAAGCTTGAGTAACACCCGGAGCAACGAGTGGCAAGCTTGAGTAACACCCGGAGCAACGAGTGGCAAGCTTGAGTAACACCCGGAGCAACGAGTGGCAAGCTTGAGTAACACCCGGAGCAACGAGTGGCAAGCTTGAGTAACACCCGGAGCAACGAGTGACAAGCTTGAGTAACACCCGGAGCAACGAGTGGCAATCTTGAGTAACACCCGGAGCAACGAGTGGCAAGCTTGAGTAACACCCGGAGCAACGAATGGCAAGCTTGAGTAACACCAGGAGCAACGAGTGGCAAGCGAGTAACACCCGGAGCAACGAGTGGCAAGCGAGTAACACCCGGAGCAACGAGTGACAAGCGAGTAACACCAGGAGCAACGAGTGGCAAGCGAGTAACACCCGGAGCAACGAGTGGCAAGCGAGTAACACCCGGAGCAACGAATGGCAAGCGAGTAACACCCGGAGCAACGAGTGGCAAGCTGAGTAACACCCGGGGTAACGAGTGGCAAGCGAGTAACACCCGGAGCAACGAATGGTAAGCTTGAGTAACACCCGGAGCAACGATTGGCAAGCGAGTAACACCCGAAGCAACGAGTGGCAAGCTTGAGTAACACCCGGACAACGAGTGGCAAGCGAGTAACACCGGAGCAACGAATGGCAAGCTGAGTAGCACCCGGAGCAACCAGTGACAGCTTGAGTAACACCAGGAGCAACGAGTGGCAAGCTTGAGTAACACCCGGAGCAACGAGTGGCAAGCTTGAGTAACACCCGGAGCAACGAGTGGCAAGCTTGAGTAACACCAGGAGCAACGAGTGGCAAGCTTGAGTAACACCCGGAGCAACGAGTGGCAAGCTAGAGTAACACCGGAGCAACGAATGGCAAGCTGAGTAACACCAGGAGCAACGAGTGGCAAGCAGAGTAACACCGAGTAACGAGTGGCAAGCTTGAGTAACACCGGAGCAACGAATGGCAAGCGAGTAACACCGGAGCAACGATTGGCAAGCGAGTAACACCCGAAGCAACGAGTGGCAAGCGAGTAACACCGGAGCAACGAGTGGCAAGCGAGTAACACCGGAGCAACGAATGGCAAGCTGAGTAGCACCCGGAGCAACCAGTGACAGCAGGTAACACCCGGAGCAACGAGAGGCAAGCGAGTAACACCCGGAGCAACGAATGGCAAGCGAGTAACACCCGGAGCAACGAGTGGCAAGCAGTAACACCCGGAGCAACGAATGGCAAGCTGAGTAACACCGGAGCAACGAATATCAAGCTTGAGTAACACCGAGCAACGAGTGGCAAGCAGGTAACACCCGGGGCAACGAGTGACAAGCGAGTAACACCCGGAGCAACGAGTGGCAATCATGAGTAACACTCGGAGCAACGAGTGGCAAGCTTAAGTAACACCTGGAGTAACGAATGGCAAGCTTTAGTAACACCCGGAGCAACGAATAACAAGCTTGAGTAACACCCGGAGCAACGAGTGACAAGCTTGAGTAACACCTGGAGCAACGAGTGGCAAGCTTGAGTAACACCCGGAGCAACGAGTGGCAAGCTTGAGTAACATCCGGAGTAACGAGTGGCAAGCTTGAGTAGCACCTGGAACAACGAATGGCAAGCTTAAGTAACACCCGTAGCAACGAGTGACAAGCTGAGTAACACCCGGAGCAACGAGTGGCAAGCGGTAACACATGGAGCAACGAATGGCAAGCTGGTAACACCGAGCAACGAGTGGCAAGCTTGAGTAACACCGACAACGAATGGCAAGCTTTAGTAACACCGAGCAACGAGTGGCAAGCTAGTAACACCCGAGCAACGAGTGGCAATCTTGAGTAACACCCGGAGCAACGAGTGGCAAGCGGTAACACCAGGAGCAACGAGTGGCAAGCTGAGTAACACCGGAGCAACGAATGGCAAGCAGTAACACCGAGCAATGAGTGGCAAGCAGTAACACCCGGAGTAACGAGTGGCAAGCGGTAACACCCGGAGCAACGAATGGCAAGCGAGTAACACCGGACAACGAGTGGCAAGCTTGAGTAACACCGAAGCAATGAGTGGCAAGCTGAGTAACACCCGGAGCAACGAGTGGCAAGTTTGAGTAACACCGGAGCAACGAACAGCAAGCTGAGTAACACCCGGAGCAACGAGTGGCAGCGAGTAACACCGACAACGAGAGGCAAGCGAGTAACACCGACAACGAGTGGCAAGCGAGTAACACCCGGAGCAACGAGTGGCAAGCTAGTAACACCGACAACGAATGGCAAGCGGTAACACCGGACAACAGTGGCAAGCTTGTTTAACACCGACAACGAGTGGCAGCTTGAGTAACACCCGGAGCAGCGAGTGGCAAGCTTGAGTAACACCAGGAGCAACGAGTGGCAACTTGAGTAACACCCGGAGCAACGAGTGGCAACTTGAGTAACACCCGAAGCAACGAGTGGCAAGCTTGAGTAGCACCTGGAACAACGAATGGCAAGCTTAAGTAACACCCGTAGCAATTGAATACTGTGAAAACGACATTGAATAGTATCAAATAACATTTAAAACACTTCTAACTCATACACCAAACTACACTCGCCCCAAAATCACTCATCTCAATTTTTTTTCCAGTTTTACTAATTCATCCAAAAAAAAGATCATTTAACCTATGAATACTTTCACTAAGATCACATTTTTACACATTCCCCCAAAACACCATTGAACACCACCAAAACGCTATTGAATGCACCCAAAACACTTGAACACCACCAAAACACTATCAAACTTTCCCTCAAAACACTATAACCAACTTTTTAAGATGACAAAACCACTATCTAAGTACACTCATCCCAATATTTTTCCCCGTTTTACTAATTCATCAAAAAAAGTAATCACTAAAACACACTTTCAAAAACACAATCACCATTGAACACCGCCAAAAACACCTTTGAATACCCCATACAGCAACAATGAATACTCCCAAAACACCATTTGAATACTCCCGAAACAATATATAACATTCAACCTAACCTAACCTAACAACATCTAACGTAACAAAAAAATAACATCTAACCTAACAACTTAACCCTCAAAACATCATTGAATACTATCAAAACACTTCAAAATCACTCTCATGCATCATTTGAACACCTTCAACTAAGTCATGGAACATTATCAAAAAAACTAAGACACCTTCAACTAACACCTGAGACATCAACAAAACCTATACAAGACATAATCCCAATATTTCCTCTCTTTAAGTTAAAATGAGCTAAAATACTCCAACTAAGACATATCATAATCACATTTTTTATAAACATCCCCTCAAATCATTATAACCAACTTTATAAGATCATTAATCTCAATCCACTAACATCACTCATTTCAATTTTTTTTTCCGTTTTACTAATTCATCAAAGAAAAGACAAACCCATCTCCACAGAACATTTTTCATATACATTCCCTCATATCACCAACCGAGAACACTATTACTGATTTTTCCTCGTTTTACTAATTCATCCAAAAAAAGATCATTAGGACAAGATCGCTAAAACTATGAATACTTTTTACTAATGGAACACTTCCAAACAACATTAGAACATTTCCAAATTACATTAGAAAATTCCCAGATTACTTTGAACACATCCAATACAATATTAGAACACTCCCAGATTACTTTGAGCACATCCAAAACAATATTAGAACGCCCTCAGATTACTTCCAAACAATATTAGAACACCATCAAAAACACTCTTATACCTCATTTGAACACAACCAAAACACTCTTGTACATCATATGAACACCTTCAAAAACACTATCAAACACCACAAATAACATTTAACCTAACCTAACTTTAACTTCAAATCACTCTAAAACATGACACGCCACCAACCAACTAAGACATAACATATTCCCATTTTTACAAAAATCTCCTCAAATCACTCAAAATCACCATTGAATACTTCCAAGACATCATCAAACTTTCCCTCAAAACATTCCCTCAAAACACTCCAACCAAGATCACTACTTACCTCCAACTCGGATAAAACATGAACACAAAAAATACATAAACATAATCCTATCGCAAAACACACTTTCAAAAAAACACAACGCCTTGACCACCAAAACACTCTTATACATCATTTGATTACTCCCAAAACACCATTTGAATACTCCCGAAACAATATATAACATTTAACCTAACGTAACCTAACAACATCTAACCTAACAAAAAAAAAATCGCATCTAATCTAACAACTTAACCTTCAAAAACACTATCAAACACCACAAATAACATTTAACCTAACCTAACTTATCCTTCAAATCACTCACTCATTCACCATTTGAACACCTTCAACTAACACAGACATACACCCTCCAACTAAGTCATGGAACATTATCAAAAAATAACTAAGACACCTTCAACTATCACCTGAGACATCAACAAAACCTATACAAGACATATTCACCAATCTTATACCTGACATGAGCCATATCCAACATCTAAGACAAATAAAAAATCTAACTCATATACACAATATAATATATAACTGCAAAATACCATGTCACGATCACCACCAACTATAACATATCATGTACCCCAAAAAAATCTAAGAAACACCAAAACTAAGACATACACTTCCAACTATGACATGACGTGAACACTCAACCAACTTATACATGACCTAATCACAACAAAACTTAAGACATGAAACATATACACAAAATAAGACATAAGCACAAATATTCTAAGATCCACCAACTAAGACATAACATGAACCCACAAACAAATTTAAACCATCAAACAGGTCAAAAATCTAAGACACACACCACCAACTAAGATATATACACAAAATAAGACATACACGCAAAAACACCATAATCACAACATATTTAAGACATAAGACATGATATACATAAAAAAATCTAAGACATAATAAAAAAATCTAAGAGATGTACACAAAATAAGCCATATCACGAACACTATAATATACCCAAAAATTTAAGTCATTTACACAAAATATGATAAAAGCACAAAAAACACCACGAACACAATTCACCTACCAACCACCAACATACATGACCTAATCACAACAAAACTTAAGACATGAAACATATACACAAAATAAGACATAAGCACAAATATTCTAAGATCCACCAACTAAGACATACATGAACCCACAAACAAATTTTAAACCATCAGACAGGATCAAAAATCTAAGACACAGACACCACCAACTAAGAAAATACACAAAATAAGACATACACAAACACATAATCACAACATCATTTAAGACATAAGACATGATAACATAAAAAATCTAAGACATAATAAAAAATCTAAGAATGTACACAAAATAAGCCACATCACGAACACTATAATATACCCAAAAATTTAAGTCATTTTACACAAAATATGGATAATGCACAAAAACACCACAACACAATTCACCACCAACACCAACTATACATGACCTAATCACACAAAACTTAAGACATAAACATATACACAAAATAAGACATAAGCACAAATATTCTAAGATCCACCAACTAAGACATAACATGAACCCACAAACAAATTTTAAACCATCAGACAGGTCAAAAATCTAAGACACAGACACCACCAACTAAGATATATACACAAAATAAGACATACACGCAAAAACACCATAATCACAACATATTTAAGACATAAGACATGATATACATAAAAAATCTAAGACATAATAAAAAAATCTAAGAGATGTACACAAAATAAGCCATATCACGAACACTATAATATACCCAAAAATTTAAGTCATTTACACAAAATATGATAAAAGCACAAAAAACACCACGACACAATCCACCACCAACCAACTATATCATATCATCACACCAAAAAATATAAGAACCACCAACTACAACATATCATCACACCAAAAAAATATAGGATCCACAAAACTATAATATATCATTACATCCAAAAAATATAAGAAACACCAACTAAGACAGATGAACACATACAACTAAGACATGAATCATTACCAAAACTAAGACATACACTTCCAACTATGACATGACATGAACACACAACCAACTTATACATGACCTAATCACAACATATACACAAAATAAGACATAAGCACAAATATTCTAAGATCCACCAACTAAGACATAACATGAACCCACAAACAAATTTAAACCATCAGACAGGTCAAAAATCTAAGACACAGACACCAACAACTAAGATATATACACAAAATAAGACATAGGCACAAAAACACCATAATCACAACATATTTAAGACATAAGACATGATAACCATAAAATCTAAGACATAATAAAAAAAATCTAAGAGATCTACACAAAAATAAGATAGACACCACCAACTAATATGTGACATAATCACAAAAATTTAAGACATGTAACGTATTAAAAATCTATGACATAATAAAATATTCTATGATATAAACAAAATAAGACATAAGCACAAAAATACCATAACATGATCACTATAACATGCACCCCAAACTTATACATGTCATGATCACAACAAATTTAAGACATGAATCATACATAGTACACTATCTAACAAAAATAGAAAACTAACACTTGATCACATAAAAAATTGACTTACAATCACTTAAGGCGTATGAAAACATAAACATAAGACATATGAAGACAACATTTCACACAAATTTCATGAATATTACACCAGGATCACTAAGTCATGTACACTTATACCATGTGAACCACAATCTATAAACACTAACCACCCACCATCATATTCATACCACATTTAGTTTATCATCTATGTACATATCACATTTAATCACCCACATCTTTTCCCTAAACCTTCCTTCCTATACTCATCCTCATATTACCGCCTAGGGATTTTTTTTAATCCGACGACTCATCATGCCGTTAGGAGACAGTGTACATGACTAGTGACCTGGTTACTCTGTCTTAACGCATGTTGGTCGTCGGATTAATAAATCCTAGTCGTAATATGGGATGATATCAGAAGAAGGTTTAGGAAAGATGTGGGTGATTAAATGTTATTTGTACATAGATGATAAACTAAATGTGGTATGAATATGATGGTGGGTGGTTAGTGTTTATAGATTGTGGTTCACATGGTATAAGTGTACATGACTTAGTGATCCTGGTGTAATATTCATGAAATTTGTGTGAAATTTTGTCTTCATATGTCTTATGTTTATGTTTTCATACGCCTTAAGTGATTGTAAGTCAATTTTTTATGTGATCAAGTGTTAGTTTTCTATTTTTGTTAGATAGTGTACTATGTATGATTCATGTCTTAAATTTGTTGTGATCATGACATGTATAAGTTTGGGGTGCATGTTATAGTGATCATGTTATGGTATTTTTGTGCTTATGTCTTATTTTGTTTATATCATAGAATATTTTATTATGTCATAGATTTTTAATACTTTACATATCTTAAATTTTTGTGATTATGTCACATATTAGTTGGTGGTGTCTATCATATTTTTGTGTAGATCTCTTAGATTTTTTATTATGTTAGATTTTATGAGTTTATGTCTTATGTTGTATTATGTGTTGTCCTATGTCTTATTTTTGTATATATCTTAGTTATTGGTGTCTGTGTCTGATTTGACCTGTTGATGTTTAAATTTTTTGTGTATTATGTTATGTCTTAGTTGTGGCTAGATATTTGTGCTTATTCTTATTTTGTTATATTTCATGTCTTGTCTGTATGTCGTTATTAAGTATGTCTTGTTTTGTGTTATTTTGTGTAAATGACAGGACAGTGTTTATGTGGCATTGTCACTCTTGTGTTTGATATATCTTTATAATATTTGTGATTTATGTTTGCCTTATTTTGTGTATATGTTGTGATTAGGTCATGTATAAGTTAGTTGTGTGTTCATGTCATGTCATAGTTGGAAGTGTATGTCTTAGTTTTGGTAATGATTTATGTCTTAGTTGTATGTGTTCATCTGTCTTAGTTGGTGTTTCTTATATTTTTTGGATGTAATGATATATTATAGTTTTGTGGATCCTATATTTTTTTGGTGTGATGATATGTTGTAGTTGGTGGTTCTTATATTTTTTGGTGTGATGATATGATATAGTTGGTTGGTGGTGGATTGTGTCGTGGTGTTTTTTGTGCTTTTATCATATTTTGTGTAAATGACTTAAATTTTTGGGTATATTATAGTGTTCGTGATATGGCTTATTTTGTGTACATCTCTTAGATTTTTTTTATTATGTCTTAGATTTTTTATGTATATAATGTTTTATGTCTTAAATATGTTGTGATTATGGTGTTTTTGCGTGTATGTCTTATTTTGTGTATATATCTTAGTTGGTGGTGTCTGTGTCTTAGATTTTTGACCTGTTTGATGGTTTAAATTTGTTTGTGGGTTCATGTTATGTCTTAGTTGGTGGATCTTAGAATATTTGTGCTTATGTCTTATTTTGTGTATATGTTACATGTCTTAAGTTTTGTTGTGATTAGGTCATGTATAAGTTGGTGGTTTGTGGTGAATTGTGTTGTGGTGTTTTTGTGCATTACCATATTTTGTGTAAATGACTTAAATTTTTGGGTATATTATAGTGTTCGTGATGTGGCTTATTTTGTGTACATCTCTTAGATTTTTTTATTATGTCTTAGATTTTTTTATGTATATCATGTCTTATGTCTTAAATATGTTGTGATTATGGTGTTTTTGCGCCTATGTCTTATTTTGTGTATATATCTTAATTGGTGGTGTCTGTGTCTTAGATTTTTGACCTGTCTGATGGTTTAAAATTTGTTTGTGGGTTCATGTTATGTCTTAGTTGGTGGATCTTAGAATATTTGTGCTTATGTCTTATTTTGTGTATATGTTTCATGTCTTAAGTTTTGTTGTGATTAGGTCATGTATAAGTTGGTGGTTGGTGGTGAATTGTGTCCTGGTGTTTTTGTGCTTTTATCATATTTTGTGTAAATGACTTAAATTTTTGGGTATATTATAGTGTTTGTGATATGGCTTATTTTGTGTACATCTCTTAGATTTTTTTTATTATGTCTTAGATTTTTTTATGTATATCATATCTTATGTCATAAATATGTTGTGATTATGGTGTTTTTGCGTGTATGTCTTATTTTGTGTATATATCTTAGTTGGTGGTGTGTGTGTCTTAGATTTTTGACCTGTTTGATGGTTTAAATTTGTTTGTGGGTTCATGTTATGTCTTAGTTGGTGGATCTTAGAATATTTGTGCTTATGTCTTATTTTGTGTATATGTTTCATGTCTTAAGTTTTGTTGTGATTAGGTCATGTATAAGTTGGTTGAGTGTTCATGTCATGTCATAGTTGGAAGTGTATGTCTTAGTTTTGGTGTTTCTTAGATTTTTTTGGGTACATGATATGATATAGTTAGTGGTGATCGTGACATGGTATTTTGCAGTTATATATTATATTGTGTATATGAGTTAGATTTTTTATTTGTCTTAGATGTTGGATATGGCTCATGTCAGGTATAAGATTGGTGAATATGTCTTGTATAGGTTTTGTTGATGTCTCAGGTGTTAGTTGAAGGTGTCTTAGTTTTTTTTTGATAATGTTCCATGACTTAGTTGGAGGGTGTATGTCTGTGTTAGTTGAAGGTGTTCAAATGGTGAATGAGTGAGTGATTTGAAGGATAAGTTAGGTTAGGTTAAATGTTATTTGTGGTGTTTGATAGGGTTTTTGAAGGTTAAGTTGTTAGATTAGATGCGATTTTTTTTTTGTTAGGTTAGATGTTGTTAGGTTACGTTAGGTTAAATGTTATATATTGTTTCGGGAGTATTCAAATGGGGTTTTGGGAGTAATCAAATGATGTATAAGAGTGTTTTGGTGGTCAAGGCGTTGTGTTTTTTTGAAAGTGTGTTTTGTGTTTTTTGAAAGTGTGTTTTGCGATAGGATTATGTTTATGTATTTTTTGTGTTCATGTTTTATCCGAGTTGGAGGTAAGTAGTGATCTTGGTTGGAGTGTTTTGAGGGAATGTTTTGAGGGAAAGTTTGATGATGTCTTGGAAGTATTCAATGGTGATTTTGAGTGATTTGAGGAGATTTTTGTAAAAATGGGAATATGTTATGTCTTAGTTGGTTGGTGGCGTGTCATGTTTTAGAGTGATTTGAAGTTAAAGTTAGGTTAGGTTAAATGTTATTTGTGGTGTTTGATAGTGTTTTTGAAGGTGTTCATATGATGTACAAGAGTGTTTTGGTTGTGTTCAAATGAGGTATAAGAGTGTTTTTGATGGTGTTCTAATATTGTTTGGAAGTAATCTGAGGGCGTTCTAATATTGTTTTGGATGTGCTCAAAGTAATCTGGGAGTGTTCTAGCAACACTCGTCACTGTGTCTAGCAACACTCGTCACTGTGTCTAGCAACACTCGTCACTGTGTCTAGCAACACTCGCCACTGTGTCTAGCAACACTCGTCACTGTGTCTAGCAACACTCGCCACTGTGTCTAGCAACACTCGTCACTGTGTCTAGCAACACTAGTCACTGTGTCTAGCAACACTCGTCACTTTGTCTAGCAACACTCGTCACTGTGTCTAGCAACACTCGTCACTGTGTCTAGCAACACTCGTTACTGTGTCTAGCAACACTCGTCACTGTGTCTAGCAACACTCGTCAGTGTATCTAGCAACACTCGTCACTGTGTCTAGCAACACTCGCCACTGTGTCTAGCAACACTCGTCACTGTGTCTAGCAACACTCGTCACTGTGTCTAGCAACACTCGTCACTGTGTCTAGCAACACTCGTCACTGTGTCTAGCAACACTCGTCACTGTGTCTAGCAACACTCGCTACTGTGTCTAGCAACACTCGTCACTGTGTCTAGCAAGACTCGTCACTGTGTCTAGCAACACTCGTCACTGTGTCTAGCAGCACTCGTCAGTGTGTCTAGCAACACTCGTCACTGTGTCTAGCAACACTCGTCACTGTGTCTAGCAACACTCGTCACTGTGTCTAGCAAAACTCGTCATTGTGTCTAGCAACACTCGTCACTGTGTCTAGCAACACTCTACAGTGTGTCTAGCAACACTCGTCACTGTGTCTAGCAACACTCGTCACTGTGTCTAGCAACCCTCGTCACTGTGTCTAGCAACACTCGTCACTGTGTCTAGCAACACTCTACAGTGTGTCTAGCAACACTTGTCACTGTGTCTAGCAACACTCGCCACTGTGGTGTCTAGCAACACTCGTCACTGTGTCTTGCAACACTCGCAACTGTGTCTAGCAACACTCGTCACTGTGTCTAGCAACACTCGTCACTGTGTCTAGCAACACTCGTCACTGTGTCTAGCAACACTCTACAGTGTGTCTAGCAACACTCGTCACTGTGTCTAGCAACACTCGCCACTGTGTCTAGCAACACTCGTCACTGTGTCTAGCAACACTCGCCACTGTGTCTAGCAACACTCGTCATTGTGTCTAGCAACACTCGTCACTGTGTCTAGCAACACTCGTCACTGTGTCTAGCAACACTCGCCACTGTGTCTAGCAACACTCGTCACTGTGTCTAGCAACACTCGCACTGTGTCTAGCAACACTCGTCACTGTGTCTAGCAACACTCGTCACTGTGTCTACACTCGTCACTGTGTCAAACTCGTCACTGTGTCTGCAACACTCGTCACTGTGTCTAGCACACTCGTCATGTGTCTAGCAACACTGTCATGTGTCTACAACACTCGTCACTGTGTCTGCACACTCTCATGTGTCTAGCAAAACTCGTCATGTGTCTAGCAACACTCGTCACTTGTCTAGCAACACTTGCAGTGTCTAGCAACACTCGTCACGTGTTCAACACTCGTCACTGGTCTAGCAACACTCGTCACTGTGTCTAGCAACCCATACTGTGTCTAGCAACACTCGGTTTTTAGCAACACTGCACGTGTCTAGAAACTGTACTGTGTCAGCAACACTCGCACTGTTCTAGCAACACTCGTCATGTGTCTAGCAACACTGTCACTGTGTCAGCAACACTGTCACTTGTCTAGCAAAGCACGTCAACTCGTCTGCACCACGTGTCTAGCAACCTTACGTGTCAGCAACCTCGTCATGTTCTAGCAACACTCGTCACTGTGTCTGCAACATCGCACTGTGTCTAGCAACCTGTCACTGTTCTAGCAACACTCCACTGTGTCTAGCAACACTCGTCACTGTGTCTAGCACACTCGTCATGTGTCTAGCAACACTCGTCACGTGTCTAGCAACCTCGTCACTGTGTCTAGCAACACTCGTCACTGTGTCTAGCAACACTCGCACTGTGTCTAGCAACACTCGTCACTGTGTCTAGCAAACTGTCACTGTGTCTAGCACACTCGTCACTGTGTCTAGCAGCACTCTCAGTGTGTCTAGCAACACTCGCCTGTGTCTAGCAACCTCGTCCTGTGTCACAACACTCGTCACTGTGTCTAGCAAACTCGTCATTGTGTCTAGCAACACTCGTCACTTTGTCTAGCAACACTTGCATGGTCTAGCAACACTCGTCCTGTGTCTAGCAACACTCGTCACTGCTAACCGTCACTGTGTCTAGCAACACGTCACGTGTCTAGCAACACTCGTCACTGTGTCTAGCAACACTCGTCATGTGTCAGCAAACTCTCATGTGTCTAGAACCTCGTCCTGTGTCTAGCAACACTCGCCACTGTGTCTAGCAACACTGTCACTGTGTCTGCAACACTCGTCACTGTGTCTAGCAACATCGTCACTGTGTCTAGCAACACTCTCATGTGTCTAGCAACACTCTTCACTGTGTCTAGCAACACTCCATGTCTAGCAACACTCGTCACTTGTCTAGCAACACTCGCCACTGTGTCTAGCAACACTCGTCATGTGTCTAGCAACCTCGTCACTGTGTCTAGCAACACTGTCACTGTGTCTAACAACACTGTCATGTGTCTAGCAACACTCGTCATGGTCTGCAACCTGTCACTGTCTAGCAACCTCAGTGCAGCAACATCGCACTGTGTCTAGCAACACTCGTCACTGTGTCTAGCAACTCTCACTGTGTCTAGCAACACTCGTCATGTGTCGACGTCTGTGTGCACCCCACTGTGTCTGCACATCGTCACTGTGTCTACAACCTCGTCATGTCTAGCAACACCGTCATGTGTCTGACCTGTCACTGTGTCTGCAACACTTCATGGTCTACAACACTGTCACTGTGTCTAGCACTCTATGTGTCTAGCAACACTCGTCACTGTGTCAGCAACAAAAAAAAAAAAAAAAAAAAAAAAAAAAAAAAAAAAAAAAAAAAAAAAAAAAAAAAAAAAAAAAAAAAAAAAAAAAAAAAAAAAAAAAAAAAAAAAAAAAAAAAAAAAAAAAAAAAAAAAAAAAAAAAAAAAAAAAAAAAAAAAAAAAAAAAAAAAAAAAAAAAAAAAAAAAAAAAAAAAAAAAAAAAAAAAAAAAAAAAAAAAAAAATTTTTTTTTTTTTTTTTTTTTTTTTTTTTTTTTTTTTTTTTTTTTTTTTTTTTTTTTTTTTTTTTTTTTTTTTTTTTTTTTTTTTTTTTTTTTTTTTTTTTTTTTTTTTTTTTTTTTTTTTTTTTTTTTTTTTTTTTTTTTTTTTTTTTTTTTTTTTTTTTTTTTTTTTTTTTTTTTTTTTTTTTTTTTTTTTTTTTTTTTTTTTTTTTTTTTTTTTTTTTTTTTTTTTTTTTTTTTTTTTTTTTTTTTTTAGCAACACTCTACTGTGGTCTAGCAACACTCGTCACTGTGTCTAGCAACACTCGTCACTGTGTCTAGCAACACTCATCACTGTGTCTAGCAACACTCGTCACTGTGTCTAGCAACACTCGTCACTGTGTCTAGCAACACTCGCCACTGTGTCTAGCAACACTCGTCACTGTGTCTAGCAACACTCGTCACTGTGTCTAGCAACACTCGTCACTGTGTCTAGCAACACTCGTCACTGTGTCTAGCAACACTCTTCACTGTGTCTAGCAACACTCGCACTGTGTTCTAGCAACACTCGTCACTGTGTCTAGCAACACTCGCCACTGTGTCTAGCAACACTCGTCACTGTGTCTAGCAACACTCGTCACTGTGTCTAGCAACACTCGTCACTGTGTCTAGCAACACTCGTCACTGTGTCTAGCAACACTCGTCACTGTGTCTAGCAACACTCGTCACTGTGTCTAGCAACACTCTACAGTGTGTCTAGCAACACTCGTCACTGTGTCTAGCAACACTCGTCACTGTGTCTAGCAACACTCGTCACTGTGTCTAGCAACACTCGTCATGTGTCTAGCAACACTCGTCACTGTGTCTAGCAACACTCGTCACTGTGTCTAGCAACACTCGTCACTGTGTCTAGCAACACTCGTCACTGTGTCTAGCAACACTCGTCACTGTGTCTAGCAACACTCGTCACTGTGTCTAGCAACACTCGTCACTGTGTCTAGCAACACTCGTCACTGTGTCTAGCAACACTCGTCACTGTGTCTAGCAACACTCGTCACTGTGTCTAGCAACACTCGTCACTGTGTCTAGCAACACTCGTCACTGTGTCTAGCAACTCTACTTATGGTACTTTGTTTTCCTTTATATCTTCACTTGCTGGACCATAAAGAGAAGGCGCATCATGTTTCTGTAGGACGCTTTTCAAACTTCCTTAAATCACTAAGAGTAAAGATATAGATGAAGTTAGGATTCTATGGAGTACTATAAGCAGAAACTGTATTCTGCTCTCTGGAGATACTTTTGTTTCATTACTAGATAAAGTTAGGATTCTATAGAGTACTAGAAGCAGAAACTGTATTCTGCTCTGCTGGTGATACTTTTGTTTCATTACTAGATAAAGTTAGGATTCTATAGAGTACTAGAAGCAGAAACTGTATTCTGCTCTCTGGTGATACTTTTGATTCATTACTTCGCAGAGAGGAAAAAGTTCAGTGAAATTTTCTCGTTTAACAAATCCTAAAAGTTCCTCATCGTTGTATTTGTCTTGGCTGTGTTGATATTGCTGCCATTACACTGCCACTCATGTCCTTCATTATTTGAAGAGGGGTGGACCGGAGAGCCAGCGGAGTGCCAAGGTCAGATGACACAGCAAATGGAATTATATTTGTGGCACTGAAATAGGAAAAAAGGTTAAAGAATCTTTGCTTCGTTGAGAACATGAGGTTAGTTAGGTCATCATATGACTAAGACCCGAGGCAGGAAACACTTGTCCTGTTTCCTGACAAACCTTACCTAACCTAATTAACCTAATGTCTTTAATAAATCAAAGATTCTTTAATTTTTTTCTTCTTTCATTGCCATGAATAATCTCATTTGCTGGATCATTCTCATTTATTACACATAAGAATGATTGTGGTGTTTTTTAAGAGATCCTCTAAATTATTCTTTCTTCAAAAAAATTGACATATTTTACCCAGGAAAACACTTAACTAAAACTTTATTTAAAAATCTGCAAAATTTAATTCTGCACTTTTCATATCAAATTTTTTTAATTGTAATTGATTATAATTTTCTTAATATCAAATATTTCAAAAAATATAAAAAAAAAAATAGAATATTTCTAGATACAAGAGAATATTTTATTTTATTTCTGGACAATAATCAGTGAGTAAAGACTTTCATGACTTTCCTAACTTGCTTGTGCTCCTTTTAGACTTTATAGAGAGTTCTTTGTAGACTTTTAAGGAACTTTTTTGTAGACTTTTAAAGAGTGTTTTTTGTAGACTTTTAAGGAGAGCTTTTGTAGACTTTTAAGGAACTTTTTTGTAGACTTTTATAGAGATTTCCTTGTATTCTTTCATGGAGAGTTTCTTGTGAACTTTCATGAAGTGTTTATTGTAGACTATCATGGAGAGTTATTTGTAGACTTTCATGAAGTGTTTATTGTAGACTATCATGGAGAGTTATTTGTAGACTTTCATGAAGTGTTTATTGTAGACTATCATGGAGAGTTATTTGTAGACTTTCATGAAGTGTTTATTGTAGACTATCATGGAGAGTTATTTGTAGACTTTCATGAAGTGTTTATTGTAGACTATCATGGAGAGTTATTTGTAGACTTTCATGAAGAGTTCATTGAAGACTTTCATTAGGAGTTCTTTGTAAACTTTCCTGTAGAGTTTATTGTAGATTTTGATGATGAAGACAATAATGACAGCTGGATATACTTCACCAGCTGCACAAACCAAGAAAGGAATCCCCGTTATTTTGAAGCTGATGTGAAGAACAGACCAATATTACTATTTATTTGATTTTTTTTTTTTTTTTGGGGGGGACAAATTCGGACTTATTGTGCCTATGAACAACGCGAACATTTCTTTCTGGAAAACAACACACCAAGGCTGAACATTTGAAGTCTATTTAGAAGAGGCATTTTCCGGTTATCATACGGATTCCAACGAGTCGCAATATTTAGTACACCGATTAATTTACTTACACACAAATTAAATTTAATATGTATTATTTTATCCTGGCCCTGAGGGGCATCATCCTATAAATATTGTAGCTATTATAAAGAGGCAGACTCAAATATTTTTTTTACTTGACTTAACAGAAATAAAAAATCTCTCCCTATTTTACACATGACACACTGGCAGATGTGAACAAGTGAACTTAACTCTACCTCGCCGTGGAGTAGACACACATGACACACTGGCAGATGTGAACAAGTGAACTTAACTCTACCTCGCCGTGGAGTAGACACACATGACACACTGGCAGATGTGAACAAGTGAACTTAACTCTACCTCGCCGTGGAGTAGAGTCATTTTCTGAATGTTTGAAGCACCGCCTCAGATAGTATTGGAAGCTGAGACATCCCAGGATGCTGGGAAGAGGTTCAGCGCCTCTGGTCACAAGACACTTGCTACTACAATCTTGCCTTCCTAACCTTACATCAGTGTTAATAATTTCAAGCTGATCGGATGAAGCATTCTATAATAATAATATCTTTATTTACTACAAGTACACGTACAAGGCATACACGTCTATCTGACATCACTCACATACTACTATGTATATAGAAACCCGCTTGTTATGCAGAGCATTTCGGGCAAATTAGGTCAGTTTTGTCCCAGGATGCGTCCCACACCTGTCGACTAACACCCAGGTACCCATTTTACTGATGGGTGAAAATAGACAACCGGTGTAAAGAAACTCGCCCAATGTTTCTACCCTCGCCGGGAATCGAACCCGGACCCTCGCCGTGTGAAGCGAAAGCTTTACCCACCAGGCCACGGGGCTCGTGTAATTATTATTATCATGGGGAGCGCTAAACCCTGAGGGATTATACAACGCCTGTGGGAAGAGGGATTGAAAACACTCAGGCTTAATTCAGGGAATTGGAGCACAGACCCAATTCCCTAAATCAAGAACCCCTCACCAGCATCAAGGAACCTCCCCTGAGAGAATTCTCGTGTAATGAGCAAAATAAAAGCGAAAAGTTGAAGGAAGACAAAATCAGAACAGACAATATTCTGGCAACCACTTGAAAGTTTTCCTTCTGGTATAAACAACAACACCAATAATAATAATAATAATAATAATAATAATAATAATAATAATAATAATAATAATAATAATAATAATAATAATATTAATAATATTAATAATATTATTAATAATAATATTAATAATAATAATAATAATAATAAAAATAAAAATAATAATAATAATAATAATAATAATAATAATAATAATAATAATAATAATAATAATAATAATAATAATAATAATAATAATAATAATAATAATAATAATAATAATAATATTAATAATAATAATAATAATAATAATAATAATAATAATAATAATAATAATAATAATAATAATAATAATAATAATAATAATAATAATAATAATAATAATAATAATAATAATAATAATTAATAATAATAATAATAATAATAATAATAATAATAATATAATTACAATTATAACAATAATAATAAGTACAACACCAGCTATTATGTACTTCGTCCAGTGTGTGATCCAGGAAAGGTGTTCCCCTCATTACATAACCACAGCTGTTGCAGCTCTTAATGAACGCCCATAAATCAGCAGAGATATAAACAAGTTATCACTAACATCAACATTTTTTACCAATAAAAATAGCAAATTAGGATAGACACAGCCCAAAACTAAATCACAACACAGTTTTGAAGAGAAGTTGAAGAAACGCTCTTTTGTAATCACAGAGGGACTAATATCCTAAAAAAAAACTCTAGTACATTAAGTTTGAAGCCTGTCATTTCTTTATCGTCAAACTCTCAGCGTTGACGAGTGAAGCCAATGTGATGAGAAGCCTAGAAATTATCTCATGAAAACCAGTATTTCAAATTTCCTAATTTATTCCATCAAAAAAAAAAATGGGATCTTCACATGACAATAATCAAGGGAAACTTTCTTGTGAGTAAGACAGACCAGGTAAGGACACATGTTAGAAATCAAATTAATTTTATTTAAACTAGGAACATATAATAATTTGTTTTACCACGCATATGTGCGCATAAAAGGTCATTATGAAGATATATCCCAGGATATCCTAATAAAGTAATGGAGATATATCCCAAGATATCCTAATAAATAATGGAGATATATCCCAGGATATCCTAATAAAGTAATGGAGATATATCCCAAGATATCCTAATAAATAATGGAGATATATCCCAGGATATCCTAATAAAGTAATAGAGATATATCCCAAGATATCCTAATAAATAATGGAGATATATCCCAGGATATCCTAATAAAATAATGGAGATATGTCCCAGGATATCCTAATAAAATAATGGAGATATATCCCAGGATATCCTAATAAAATAATGGAGATATATCCCAGGATATCCTAATAAAATAATGAGATATATCCCAGGATATCCTAATAAAGTAAAATAGTGAATTATTTCAGATCCAAGGTTACTCTCCAGGTATTTCTCCTAACAAAATCTAAGTCAAATTGACTAATAAAACCGGCATAATAAAACCTCCATGGAAAACATATAATCAAGGCGAAGCTTCCTTTGAGAAAATCAGCTCTAGAAGTTTAAATCCTGACAAAAAGAGTAATTTTTCTAGTTATTGCAAATAATCCAAAGAGTTTACACCTACACAGAATAAACCTGAAGAGCATGTTCAACCATTTCAATAAATGAATCAGCCAATAAAGTTTGATGCCGTCCAGACCAGGTTTATTTTAGTCTGGAGAGAGTAATGAACCAGTATGGGCGAGACAGCTCAGAGAAGAATGACTAAAATGACTTTCTGTATAAGGAATCTCCCGGTTGAAGATAGACTTAGAACCTTAAAATCTTCACTCTCTGGAGAGACGTAGAATGAGAGGAGATAGCATCGAGGTTTAAGTGGATAATGGGCATAAACAAAGGCGATATTAATAAAATACTGAGGATATCGAATCAGGTAAGAACCAGGAATAACGGATTTAAGTTGGATAAATTTAGATTTAAAAAGGACATAGGTAAGTATTGGTTTTCAGAGTGGTGGATGCGTGGAACAATGTTCAGAGTAGGGTGGTAGAGGCTGGGACCTTGGGTGGCTTGAAGAAGAGACTGGACAAATATATGAGCGGTAGGGGCTGAGTTTGATTGTTGTCGTGGGTACGGGAGTAAATTCTTGGGTAGCTTTAGGAAGGGGTGGTTTTGATAAGGACTTGCCTTGTATGGGCCAGTAGGCCTTCTGCAGTGTTCCTCCATTCTTATGTTCTTAGTGCAATGGTTCATTAAATTCGTGAAAATTATATATGGTATAGAAACGCAAGTTTACGATATTTCTCGGTTTTTCGTTTTGAAGTTCACTTCTGTATGAATTTCTGTAAGAAATTCTCTAAAAAAGATTGGATTATTTTTTAGGAAAGTCTAATTTCAAAACATCTAAAATTTTCGGATCGGCAGGAACAAAGTTCAATTTCAATGAGAAATTGATTTCTAACGAGCATAGACCAACACTTAAGTGCTTGATGCTGAGCCGAGGACTGCAATAGTTGGGGATCTTTATTGTTGAAACGTTTCGCCTGTTCAGTAGGCTTCTTCAGTCAAATACAGAGGCAGCAGATGTTGTAGTGAAATGAAGATGATGCAATCAGTCCAGTAACCTTGGAGAAAAATTATTTGAGGTGGTCAGTCCCTCAGCCTGGAGAAGAGTTCAGCTCCATGGTCTGGAACAAGGTGGTCAGTCCCTCAGCCTGGAGAAGAGTTCAGCTCCATGGTCTGGAACGATTTGAAACTGAAGCCTGAGAATGGAGTTTCAAATATACCATTTTCAACATGAGTGCTGAAGATTGAGACACTTATGCAACATATGGAAACGTTTCGCCACACAGTGGCTTCATCAGTCCAATACAAAGCAGAAAGGTGTAAGGAGAGGAGGATTTTGAGGTAATCAGTCCCTCTGCCTGGAATCGATGTGTTCAGTCCATCACTCTTGTAGAAAGTACAGCGTATGTATGTATGTATAATGTTTGCCAAGACCGGGGTCCTGGCGCGGGTCTTAATCTTACGATGACCCGTCCCTGGATCCCGAAGGAGAAAGGGTTCTGCAACGTTGCAACGCATGCTGGTCAAGCATTGTTCTGGACAGTTCATCTGGTGCGTCTCATAAGCGACAACTCCGTCTGTAATATGAACATTGGATCATATACATGTACATGCTGGACGCATTATACATGTATATATGTATATTCAGAGATATGCATATGCATACATGCACTCCTAACTATGGACACTATGTATTAATGTTGGTAGAATTACCGACAATATGTTGAGTAAAAGGACATTTGTGTCATGTGACATTTTATTGTGGCAACGTTTCGCTCTGCAGGAGCTTTGTCAATAAAATGTCACATTAGTTGCATTTGTGTCCTTTTACTTATTAACATATGGACACTCTAGCGAGGAGATGTCGTTATCACGGGCAACAGGTTGTCTGGTTGGTTGACTCCATGGCACACTAGGGTGGCCGCAGTCCTCTCTGCGTCTTTTTCGTGAGAGGACATCAGTGCTAATTGCCTGCGGAGTGTCGCAGTAACTTGGCACTCCAGGAGATAGTGTGTTAAGGAGCGCTGGACAACGTGCTGGCAGTGCTGACACATCTTCTCTTCCTTATCTATCATTATCTCGGCTGTGGGAAAGCCCAAACGAAGCCAATGGATGGTGGTACACTGCGCTCTGGACCAGCTTCTATCATGGAGGGGGTTCTCCCTGAGTCGCTGCTCGGTACCACTGTTGAGATGGGGGTTTCACCTTGGACTTTCCTCATAAGTTTCATTGCTCTGGCGGCCACCAGTTTGGTCTGGCGTAGGCTGATGGGGACGGTAATTCCAACACGTGGATGATCTGTGGCTGCCCTGACCGCATCATCCTCACTACCCCAGATGCCATCATGGCTGGGGATCCAGATGCCATCATGGCTGGGGATCCAGATGCCATCATGGCTGGGGATCCAGATGCCATCATGGCTGGGGATCCAGTTCAATGTTACCCTGAACTTGTAAGGCTGTCATTATGCTCAGTGTCGATGTGATGAGGTGAACATTGTTGTGTGGTTGTGGATGGGACAGCCATTGATTGTAAGGTGGAGTCAACATGTATGACAGGTCGAAGCCCATGTGACAATGGCTGCTTCATCACCACCAGCACAGCTTGAAGGATCGTGCAGCGGTCAGGGTGTCGCCAGCCTTGCCTGATGAAACGTTTCCTTAATAAAGATTCCCATATGTTGCATAAGTGTCTCAATCTTCAACTCGTCTCATATGTTGCATAAGTGTCTCAGTCTTCAACTCGTCTCATATGTTGCATAAGTGTCTCAATCTTCAACTCGTCTCATATGTTGCATAAGTGTCTCAATCTTCAACTCGTCTCATATGTTGCATAAGTGTCTCAGTCTTCAACTCGTCTCATATGTTGCATAAGTGTCTCAATCTTCAACTCGTCTCATATGTTGCATAAGTGTCTCAGTCTTCAACTCGTCTCATATGTTGCATAAGTGTCTCAGTCTTCAACTCGTCTCATATGTTGCATAAGTGTCTCAGTCTTCAACTCGTCTCATATGTTGCATAAGTGTCTCAATCTTCAACTCGTCTCATATGTTGCATAAGTGTCTCAGTCTTCAACTCGTCTCATATGTTGCATAAGTGTCTCAGTCTTCAACTCGTCTCATATGTTGCATAAGTGTCTCAATCTTCAACTCGTCTCATATGTTGCATAAGTGTCTCAGTCTTCAACTCGTCTCATATGTTGCATAAGTGTCTCAATCTTCAACTCGTCTCATATGTTGCATAAGTGTCTCAGTCTTCAACTCGTCTCATATGTTGCATAAGTGTCTCAGTCTTCAACTCGTCTCATATGTTGCATAAGTGTCTCAGTCTTCAACTCGTTTCATATGTTGCATAAGTGTCTCAGTCTTCAACTCGTCTCATATGTTGCATAAGTGTCTCAGTCTTCAACTCGTCTCATATGTTGCATAAGTGTCTCAGTCTTCAACTCGTCTCATATGTTGCATAAGTGTCTCAGTCTTCAACTCGTCTCATATGTTGCATAAGTGTCTCAGTCTTCAACTCGTCTCATATGTTGCATAAGTGTCTCAGTCTTCAACTCGTCTCATATGTTGCATAAGTGTCTCAGTCTTCAACTCGTCTCATATGTTGCATAAGTGTCTCAGTCTTCAACTCGTCTCATATGTTGCATAAGTGTCTCAGTCTTCAACTCGTCGGTTTTGAAAACCATTTATCACAAACATAAATGCTCCAGTTATTATACAGAAACCAATTTGTTTAATAAAATTGGCAATTGAAATTTTATATAGTTCAAAGCGAAAGCCGAAGTTTCTTTTAATGGATGCCATAAAGCAGAACATTCTCCGGTAAATGCTCTGAACCCAACGATTTCGAGTTTTCGGGACAACTTCAATAAAATTTCAAATTTGCACAGACACAATTTAAACTTAGTGTCTACCTTCTTAAGGAATGCATTA
Organism: Cherax destructor; assembly: GCA_009830355.1. Lineage (NCBI taxonomy): Eukaryota > Metazoa > Arthropoda > Malacostraca > Decapoda > Parastacidae > Cherax > Cherax destructor. The sequence goes on from WNWK01011454.1 coordinate 26,498, forward strand.
GCGTTAGTATTTTGAATTTAATAAAAATAAACCATGGAGCTGAACGCTTCTCCAGGCTGAGGGACTGACCACCTCAAACTATTTCTCCAAGGTTGAAGGACTGATTGCATCATCTTTAACTCGCCACTACTACTCCAGCCTACAATCATTCTCCTCTGTATTTGACCGATGAATTTGACACATGTGCAACGCTTGTGGAAATGTTTCGCCACACAGTGGCTTCATCAGTCCAATACAAAGCAGAATGTTGAAGATCAGAAGGGGGTTGAGGTAATCAGTCCCTCAACCTGGAGTCGATCTTCATCATTCTTCTTCGCATTAGACTGATGAAGTCACTGTGTGACAAAACTTTCCCACAGTATAGACAGCCAAATGCTGCAATTATGTCTAATTCATCAACTTGTCGGTTCTGTGAACCATTTATCTACAGTGACTGAAGAAGTCTGCCATGCAGGCGAAACGTTTCCATAATAAATCCACCCAAATGTTGCACCTGTGTCTTACTCATCATCTTTACTTACTGAAGGGAAATAAGATTTGCTATTTAATAAAACTACGAAATTGGGATTTATGAAGTTCAGTATGAACGGGAATATTGTTCACCGACCATTAAAACATTCATTAGCTACACACAAACTAAACTTCATAGGTATTATTCTAGCAGTAAGAAGCATCAGCCTTCAAATATGGAAGTCATGTGGTAGACTCAAATATATTTAATTAACGAGATTTAACTGGCCTCAAATTTTCACACTATTTTGCACATTTTGACAGCTCTAGGCCTAGACACTATTTTCAATTTTTGCCGCTGCCCAATTAAGAGTTAACTTCTCCGAAAGTTTAAATTTAGGCGTCAGAGGGTTTAGTAATTTCTTGGAGTCATTCTTTGATTTTGAGAATTTATTCTGTAACTTTTGTTCCTAGAATCTCATCCTATTTACTCTACACCTGTACTGAAAATCTGAAGCCGATCCACTGAAGTCTTCTCATGTTATGTGCGAAAAAAAAACTGACGGAAAGAAAACAAAGCAGTTAGAAGTGTCTCTTGAAGAATACCTAAGACGCATCAGCCAGTAAATATTCAGGAGAGGTCAACTGAAATGTGATTTGAAGGGAATAAAAAAATCACACTATTTTACACACAAACTGATCAAATCTGCTCCTAAACATTTGAATTTCACTCTCTGTCGTCGCTGATTTTTTTCCATATTTTTTTTTTTTTTGAACGTTTGAAGATAAGCTACTGAAGAATGTGGAAATTATCCCAGCTATGCCAGGATTATATAAGTAAGTTCAACAACATTGGTTATAGGTCACGTGATTATGCTAGTTGTTCCAAGAATTTTGTCCTCTTGTATACATAAGTGTTGAAAATTTGAAACCGATTGAATGATGCGTTCTCGAGTTATGAGCCAAATAAAATTAAGTTGGAGGAAGAAAAGACAAGAAGAAAAAATCAAGGAACCTCTTAAAGGTTTGTCTTCAGAGACTCCTAACAATCAAGGAACCTCTTAAAGGTTTGTCTTCAGAGATTCCTAACAATCAAGGAACCTCTTAAAGGATTGTCTTCAGAGATTCCTAACAATCAAGGAACCTCTTAAAGGTTTGTCTTCAGAGATTCCTAACAATCAAGGAACCTCTTAAAGGTTTGTCTTCAGAGATTCCTAACAAATGCAAGTGAGTATATTACCCAGCAGATGGATTGTTATAATATTAGTCAGGAGACAATACAAGTGTCTCCTGGCAGATGATGACCCGAGTTTTGATGATAGTTTGATGAACCCTCTGATGAACCCTATGATGAACCCTCTGATGAACCCTCTGATGAACCCTCTGATGAACCCTATGATGAACGCTATGATGAATCCTCTGCGCAATAATTAACAATATTAATGACATAGGTTAAGTTTTTGTATCATAATCAGCTCACTGAGGAACACTTTCATCATCTAAAAAACTTACTATACACATGAAAGGCAATGTTTTTTTTTTCTATAATTTCAGTTTTATCTCAAGGAAAACAATAATCCACTTTAAAATGTAATAGCAAGTGCAACCGGTGGAGCTGCTTGTGTGGTGCACACTACTTTGTGCACCGTCAACATCTGGTTGCATAAAATACCAGAGAAGGTGTGCACAACTCCCCTGCCACTACTATAAACGACGTCAACCTCACCACATCAAATACATTTCCAGTGGCTTTCTTTACCGATAACTTTGTAAGATAAATTAAAAAAAAAGACAATGAACGAAGCAAACAGTGGTCATATTGCCATCAATAGATAATTGCCAACGTCAATTTGTTGCAATTTAGGACAGTTTTGCTTCATTTCTAAGTTACAAGCAGCTTTGAGGACAGATCATAGAACGTAATTGAATAAATAGTTACCAGGAGATTACACTGAATTTTTGAACCTTGGTAGGAGAGCATTCCTGATTTCCTTGCATCAATACTGAACGTTGCAGCTTCCATCACTGTGGGTGACGCACAGCAGCTTCCATCACTGTGGGTGACGCACAACAGCTTCCGTCACTGTGGGTGACGCACAGCAGCTTCCGTCACTGTGGGTGACGCACAGCAGCTTCCGTCACTGTGGGTGACGCACAGCAGCTTCCGTCACTGTGGGTGACGCACAGCAGCTTCCATCACTGTGGGTGACGCACAGCAGCTTCCGTCACTGTGGGTGACGCATAGCAGCTTCCGTCACTGTGGGTGACGCACAGCAGCTTCCGTCACTGTGGGTGACGCACAGCAGCTTCCATCACTGTGGGTGACGCACAGCAGCTTCCGTCACTGTGGGTGACACACAGCAGCTTCCGTCACTGTGGGTGACGCACAGCAGCTTCCGTCACTGTGGGTGACGCACAGCAGCTTCCGTCACTGTGGGTGACGCACAGCAGCTTCCATCACTGTGGGTAACGCACAGCAGCTTCCGTCACTGTGGGTGACGCACAGCAGCTTCCGTCACTGTGGGTGACGCACAGCAGCTTCCGTCACTGTGGGTAACGCACAGCAGCTTCCGTCACTGTGGGTGACGCACATCAGCTTCCGTCACTGTGGGGACGCACAGCAGCTTCCGTCACTGTGGGTGACGCACAGCAGCTTCCGTCACTGTGGTGACGCACAGCAGCTGCCGTCACTGTGGGTGACGCACAGCAGCTTCCGTCACTGTGGTGACGCACAGCAGCTTCCGTCACTGTGGGTGACGCACAGCAGCTTCCGTCACTGTGGGTGACGCACAGCAGCTTCCGTCACTGTGGGTGACCACAGCAGCTTCCGTCACTGTGGGTGCACAGCACTTCGTCGGGTGACGCACAGCAGCTTCCGTCACTGTGGGTGACGCACAGCAGCTTCCGTCACTGTGGGTGACGCACAGCAGCTTCCGTCACTGTGGGTGACGCACAGCATCTTCCGTCACTGTGGGTGACGCACAGCAGCTTCCGTCACTGTGGGTGACGCACAGCAGCTTCCGTCACTGTGGGTGACGCACAGCAGCTTCCGTCACTGTGGGTGACGCACAGCAGCTTCCGTCACTGTGGGTAACGCACAGCAGCTTCCGTCACTGTGGGTGACGCACAGCAGCTTCCGTCACTGTGGGTAACGCACAGCACTTCCGTCACTGTGGGTGACGCACAGCAGCTTCCGTCACTGTGGGTGACGCACAGCATCTTCCGTCACTGTGGGTGACGCACAGCAGCTTCCGTCACTGTGGTGACGCACAGCAGCTTCCGTCACTGTGGGTGACGCACAGCAGCTTCCGTCACTGTGGGTGACGCACAGCAGCTTCCGTCACTGTGGGTGACCACAGCAGCTTCCGTCACTGTGGGTGACGCACAGCAGCTTCCGTCACTGTGGGTGACGCACAGCAGCTTCCGTCACTGTGGGTGACGCACAGCAGCTTCCGTCACTGTGGGTGACGCACAGCATCTTCCGTCACTGTGGGTGACGCACAGCAGCTTCCGTCACTGTGGGTGACGCACAGCAGCTTCCGTCACTGTGGGTGACGCACAGCAGCTTCCGTCACTGTGGTGACGCACAGCAGCTTCCGTCACTGTGGGTACGCACAGCAGCTTCCGTCACTGTGGGTGACGCACAGCAGCTTCCGTCACTGTGGGTGACGCACAGCAGCTTCCGTCACTGTGGGTGACGCACAGCAGCTTCCGTCACTGTGGGTGACGCACAGCAGCTTCCGTCACTGTGGGTGACGCACAGCAGCTTCCGTCACTGTGGGTGACGCACAGCAGCTTCCGTCACTGTGGGTGACGCACAGCAGCTTCGTCACTGTGGTGACGCACAGCAGCTTCCGTCACTGTGGGTGACGCACAGCAGCTTCCGTCACTGTGGGTGACGCACAGCAGCTTCCGTCACTGTGGGTGACGCACAGCAGCTTCCGTCACTGTGGGTGACGCACAGCAGCTTCCGTCACTGTGGGTGACGCACAGCAGCTTCCGTCACTGTGGGTGACGCACAGCAGCTTCCGTCACTGTGGGTGACGCACAGCAGCTTCCGTCACTGTGGGTGACGCACATCAGCTTCCGTCACTGTGGGTGCCCCCGGTGGCCTAGTGGGTAAAGCTCTTGCTTGACGCACGGAGGGGCCGGGTTCAATTCCCGGTGGGGCAGAAACATTTCGAAGTGTTTCCTTACATACACATACACACACACATATATACAACAGGCCTAGTGTCTAATTGACATGTGCCTAGGACAAAATGGTAACTAACAGCAGCTTCCGTCACTGTGGATGACGCACAGCAGCTTCCGTCACTATGGGTGACGCACATGTACACAGATGGAAGAGTAAACTCAGAGACTCAAGAGAGATAAACATTCCAGGATGATGATCAACGAAGCTGATTCATCACTTAAAGCAAACGAATGATAAAGGTGTGATAAAGATTAATGATGAATGTTTCAGAGCTGAGTCTCGACCCCTGCAACCACAATTAGGTGAGTACACACAAACACACACACACACAGCAACAAGGGGACACAGTTGGAAGTTGAAGACTCAGATGAATCACAGGGATGTTAGGAAGTATTTCTTCAGTCACAGAGTAGTCGGGAAGTGGAATAGTTTGGGAAGCGATGCAGTGGAGGCAGGTTCCATTCATAGCTTTAAGAAGAGGTATGATAAAGCTCATGGCGCAGGGAGAGTGACCAAGTAGCAGCCAGTGAAGAGGCAGGGCCAGGAGCTATGACTCGACCCCTGCAACCACAACTAGGTGAGTATACACATGTGTAAACCCAAAAACCACACGCCATACCCACTGCCCCCCCACATCACAAACTCCACAGCAACCCCCCATAGTTCCTTGTCAGGTCTCCCGCTCTTCCAACCCCAACGTACCCCCCAGACCACAATTTTAGAAAAGGAAGTTGAAGGTTTGGTATACAAACATATACGGAATAACAAATAAATATGAAGAGTAGCATGAAGGAATCAGGACGTCCCCAAATATCATAGCACTCACAGAAATAAAACTCACCCGAATGATAACAGATGCAATCTTTCCACCCGGATGTCAGATCTGAAGAAAGATAACAGGAACAGGGGGAGAGGAAGAGTTGCACTGGTCAATAAAAACCAGTAGGGATTTGAGGTAATGGAAGGAATAGGCGAGAGGGGTGTGAGGGCTAAACTCAGACTCGGTCAATCTTGCACCCCAAGATGAACCAAGGCTCGTTCCCCCTTAGGAAAATTACGAAGAATAGAAAAAAGACAAAATAACAAGAAAATAATCACTTTATTAAAATAGAAAGATTTATGAAATAATAAAAACTTAAACATGAATAGTAAACAAACCCTATCGTGAATAAAAATGAAAAATAAAAATAGACAAATAAGACTACGTTGCAACAGCTAATTTTTACAGAGTGTAGGTGTAAACGGGACGTGTCGATGTTCTTGACACCTCAGCTGCTACACTTTTCTGAACTCCTTGCTAGTATTCACTTAATCGATGATGGTGGCAATAATCACTTGTTTGACGGATGTTGACAGAGTCAGGGACTCAGGTGGGGTCAGGTGGGGTCCTCTGGTGACTCAGGTGGCTGTGGTGGACGGTAGTGTTACTGCAAATGTGTGAGAAGGTTCCTTCAATCTCCCTCAGCGTTGTGCCAGGTGGCTCATTCTAGGACCGACGGCTATAACATGGAGAAAGACACAAATTACTCACCATTCTGATACACATTCTTATAATAGGCTTAAGGCCTTAAAAGAAATGGTGGGACAAAATTTGGTAGTCAATACAAGGCAAGGGCAGAGCCACATTAAGTACTCCAAAAATGAGAGAAGCTCATAACAAAATAATAACGAGTGAGGCTCGTAACATACTATAAGACAGAAGTGGCTGTGAAGACTTACAGTGGAGACGGGAGCTGTTAGTCGAGTGATTATCCTTTGGCCGGAGTCCAGCAAGTCACCTCTCTCCGGGTAGAAGAAGGAGGGGGGGTACAGCTGGAGCTAGATATTTACCCCACCTCAACGAGCAGACTACCACTACTAGCACTTATACAGACATTCACACTTCCATCACTTCTATATATGGATTTTTCCCTCACAAGGGGCTATGTAGTAGGAATAATTCAGTCTGGGGCCCTAAGGTGGTAATTGCAGTGATGTACAACCCGCCACAGAACTGCAGGAGGCCAAGAGAAGAATATGAAGAGAGCAACAGAACAATGGTGGACACATTAGCTGAGGTGGCCAGAAGAGCTCATACGGGTAGAGCAAAGTTACTAGTTATGGGTGATTAAAGTCACAAGATGATTGACTGGGAAAACCTGGAGCCACATGGGGGTCCCGAAACATGGACAGCGAAGATGATGGATGTGGTACTGGAAAACCTCATTCATCAACATGTTAGGGTGTTGCGAACCCTGTTTATTTAAACATTTGGTAATTTTAATATTGTGTATATTTATCATAATTGTATATTGGATATATTTCCGTTATTAGCTAAAACAAAAATATCTTACTTTATACTGTTATTTGATTTAGCTATGTCTTAGGATGCGACATTTGTATTCCATGTTTGAGAGTTGTGGTTGGCTCTCCACAAGGAAAAATGTTTGGCTAACTATCGGCTCACTGGTTTACCTGCCTGTGTCTGCCGTACCACTGTGAGTCAACGTCATCACACCCAATGTTTGGGCTGTGGGGGTTGACCTGTCAGTTCCTCGCTGGCTTCTGTTACCTGCTGGCCTCACCCCCCCCCCTTCCCAGTCTGCCGACTCGTTCTGCAAATTTGCAGTTACTCGCTGACCTCTCATGGGAGACATAGCGAATCCTCTCCTCGCTCGTTGATTTCCTTTCTTAGTTGATTTCTTTTCTCAAGTCTGTCACTTTCGAGTTCTTGATACTCTGGTGATTTAATGGTTCACCTTACTGAATAAGTCTTGGTAACTATTGTAGGTTACCTTGTGGTTGAGATAATTGGTGAAGATATTACAAAGTCCGAACTTATAAGGTTGATTTATCAATATTCATATGCTGGTTGAAATGGATATTTGTAATTAATGAAGTTATATACGTACCAAGAGAAGTATAAGAGTTAAACTCCTTATTTTGTCAATTGTCGTATCTTTACATACGTATATATTCTATCAAACCACTTTACTAGTAAAGACTTTAAATTTTAGCTATTTGTTTTGCAATCCCGAATTATTATTACAATTTGTTGCTACGAAACCGTAAACAAGTCAAATGTTAAACGAAAGTAAATTACCTTAACTCTCTACCATCCTCGGGAGAATTAAGAAGACGAGTTTTGTAACATAGGGACACTACCAGAGAGAGAGAGAGAGAGAGGTGAAGATTAACCTGCAAGACTGGACCTAGTATTCACCTTGAGTAGTTCAGACATCGAGGACATCAAAAACAAAAGACCCCTCCGAGCTAGTGATCACTTGGTTATGAGCTATGAATACATAGTTGAGTTACAAGTGGAGAGGGTAGCAGGAATAGGATGGGAGAAGCCAAACTGCAAAAGGGAGGACTACACAGGCCGAGGAACTTTCTGCAAGGAGGCAAAGGAGAGATTTGTTCCCAAGAGCAACATAAATAATGTTAAGACAAGAATAAGCCCTTGGGTCACGCAAGAGTGTAGGAAGGCAAAAACTAAGTGTACTGGAGAATGGAAAAAGTACAGAAGACAAAGAACCCAGGAAAATAAAGGGATTAGTCGAAGAGCCAGAAACGAATATGCACAGATAAGGAGGGAAGTCCAGCGACAATACGATAGTATTGTCTCTGGGCGAGTAACGTGCCACTCTAGTAAATTGTTATAATGGAAAATATATATGTTAGGTTCTTAACCTTAACTATACTCGTCATTGTACAGTTGAGAGGTGGGGCTGCCACGACTCAAGCGAAGGAGACTTCTTGAATGCGGCTGCAAGAAGTCCGAATCCTCACTGAAACTAAGTATATTTCATTTATGTCGGAAGTAAACTTGGCTGGTAAATTTCCCCATTGTCCCTGTTTACAGATAATGTGAAGTTAATGAGGAGAATTAAATCGGATAAGATCAGACAGGACTACAAGGAGACATGGACAGGCTGCAAGCCTGGTCCAGCAACTGGCTTCTCGAATTTAACCCCGCCAAATGCAAAGTCATGGAGATCGGGGAAGGGCAAAGAAGACCACAGACAGAGTACAGGTTAGGTGGCCAAAGACTGCAAACCTCACTCAAGGAAAATGATTTTGGGGTGAGTATAATACCGAACACATCTCCAGAGGCGCACATCAACCAGATAACTGTTGCAGCATATGGGCGCCTGGGCAACCTAAGAATATCATTCCGATACCTCAGTAAGGAATCGTTCAAGACTCTGTACACCGTGTACGTCATGCCCATATTGGAGTATGCAGCACCAGTTTGGAACCCACACCTGGTCAAGCACGTCAAGAAATTAATGAAAGTGGAAAGGTTTGCAACAAGACTAGTCCCAGAGCTAAGGGGTATGTCCTATGAAGAAATCTTAAGGGAAATCAGATTGATGACACTGGAGGACAGGAAGGTTAGGGGAGACATGACAGTGACATATAAAATACTGTGAGGAATTGACAAGGTAGACAAAGACAGGATGTTCCAGAGATGGGACACATAAACAAGGCATCACAATTGGAAGTTGAAGACTCAGATGAGTCGAAAGGATGTTAGCAAGTATTTCTTTAGTCATAGAGTTGTCAGGAAGTGGAATAGTCTGGAAAATGACGTTTTAAGACGAGGTTTGGTAAAGCTCATGGAGCAGGGAGAGAGAGAGGATCTAGTAGTGACCAATAAAGAGGCAGGGCCAGGAGCTATAACTCAACCTCTGCAACCACAATTAGGTGAGTACACACAGACAGACACACACACAGACACTCATGGAGCAGGGAGAGCAGTGACCCAGTAGCGGACAGCGAAGAGGCGGGGCCAGGAGCTGAATCTCGACCCATGCAACCACAATTAGGTGAGTTAGGTGAGTACACACAGACAGACACACAAACACACACACACACACATACACACACATATGCACACACACACACATTCTAACAGGATAAAATATAAAAATGGGATCTCAAAAAAGAGGACGTAAAGGCAAGGGAACCTAGGATGGCTTGTCTGAAAAAGAAGAATGGGCAAAATGGATCAAGAATGGGAAAAAAGATTAAATGAGCTTTGCTTTGGAGAAGATATCTGCAGAAAGCAAGAAGAGGGAGTCATGAGCTGTAGCTGCTGAGACATAGATACAGAGACTGGAGGAAGAACTGGAACTAGAAGAGCAAGATGATTGAAATAGGAACTAGACAGTGAGGGGGACTGAAGGAGGTGATACAGGCAAGAAGTCCCATGCAAAGTAATATCAGCTCATCAGGGTGTCCAGGAGATAAGTGAAACAACAAAGGAGATGCTTAAATTGGATCCAGATATATTGAAGTAAAAGAAATGGGAAGAAAAGAGGGAGAGGATAATAATTAATCATTGGCTACAGGAGGCTGAAGGGACGACCTATGATGAAATAAAGCATTGGGAGGAAAAAGAGATTAAGAACATCATTGACATTCAAGACACAAGTGGTACAGAACAAGATATTACAACACAAACCACTCTTCAACAGTAAAATTTATAGAATGAGCTATGCTATTTAATTTAACAAGGAAATGGTTTATATCCATATTTTAGGCATAAGACAAAATAACATCAATATATCTGTACCACTGAGCTCTATTAGGAAGGATTTTGTTAAGCAATCTTGAAGAAATCAGCAACTGTACCTAGAGACAGAACACAAAAAGGATGGGAACAACTGTAAGGGTAAGAAGACACCAGTAGGAAGAGAGACAGTACAGGCAATGATAGACAGGAAAGTTCAGCCTCACGGGAAATGACAAACACAAATGCTCACAGATCCTCTTCAGCCTCTATCACCCCATACCAACCAAACACAATAATCAGATACAAAACACACTCCACAGCCCATTTCCCCAGCAACCAATTTCACCATTACAGCAGTCTTCCATTACACCTGCTTTCCACACCCTCAGTCTGCAACACCCCCTCCCACCTCCCCAAAATACAGTACTGGAAAGGAAGCTAAAGGTTTGGTACACCAGTGGAGATGAAATAACAAATAAGAGTGAGGAGTGGCAAGAATCACTGAGGCATCCCCAGACATTATAGCACTCACATAAACAAATCTCACAGGGATGATAACAGATGTGATCTTTCCAACTGAATATCATCAGATCCTGAGGAAACAGAGAGAGCTGCACTGCTCATCAAAAACCAGTGGAGGTTTGAGGAAATGGGAGGAACGGACAGACGGAAAGCAGATGGCTTCATAGTAGGAACACTTCAGACTGGGGGTACAAAGGTGATGAAAGCAGTCATGTACAACCTATTATTGAACAGCAAGAGACCAAAACAAGAAAGTGTATAATGAGTGCAATAGAGCAATGGTGGATACACTAGCCGAAGTGGCCAGAAGGGCCCACATGGGTAGCGCAAAATTACTCATCATGTATGATTTCAATCACAAGGAGAATGACTGGGAAAACCTTAGAGCCACTTGGGCGGACCAGAAACGTGGAGGGCTAAGATGCTGGAAACAGTACTGGAAAACTTCATGCATCAACATCTTAGGGATACAACCAGAGAGAGAGAGAAGAGAATGTTCTAGCAAGGCTGGTCCTCATATTCACCTCGAACAGTTCAGACATTTGGAATATCACACACGAAATTTCCCTTGGCGCTAGTGTTCATAATGTCCTGAGTTTTGAATATCTTGGAGAATGAAGCAGTACGAGAAGGACGGAAGAAACCAAACTTCCAAAAGGGGGACTACACAGGTATGAGGCGATTCCTGTACGAGGTGCAGTGGGAAAGAGAACTAGAGGGAAAGACAATAAATTAAATGATGCAACAAAAGACCACTAAGGGCAGAGAGGCAGAGGAGAAGGGTATCAGAAAAATGGAAAGAACAGTGTGAGCCCATGGTTTACCTGGAGGTGGAAAGACGCCAAAGCCAAGTGTGCTAGTGCATGGAAAAAGTATAGAAGGACAAGGACTCAAGAAAACAAAGAGTTAAACAGAAGAACCAGAAACGAATATGCAAGGATAAGGAGAGAGGCCCAGAGGCAACACAAGAATGACATAGCTTCAAAAACCAAATCTGAACCATAGTTGTTATACAGTCACATTAGAAGGAAAACAACAGTCAAAGACCAGTTAATCAGGCTGAGGAAAGAAGGAGGGGAGCTCACAAAGAGTGACCAGGAACTATGTGAAGAGCTTAACACAAGATTTAGAGAAGTATTCACAGTAGAGACAGAAAAGCTAACACCAAACCGAGGAATTAGGGTGAACCAGAAAGTGCTGGACACAATACACATAACCAAGGAGGAGGTGAAGAATCTGCTAGGCGAACTAGATACCTCGAAGGCAGTAGGCCGAGATAACATATCTCCATGGGTCCTGGGAGAGAGAGCAGAGGAACTGTGTGCAGCAATCTTCAATAAATCTATCGAAACAGGGCAACTGCCTGAGGTGTAGAAGATAGAAAATGTAATTCTAAGTTTAAAGAAAGGAGACAGACAGGCGTCTGTACAATTTCCGCGCGGAACGAAAAATAAATCGAAAAATATTGAAAATGAGTTTTGTTCACAGAATAATAGTTTAAGAATCTGGCAACATTTTGGTGAAAATCCCAATGTAATACGACGTTTCTAAAGCAAATTATAGCTATTTGAAACATATTATGTTATGACGCCGCGCAACATAAAAAAAATCGTAACCGCACAAGATGAATTATTTTTTTTGTTTTTGTTTTGTTTTTTTTGGTTATTTTTCTTTCTAATACACTAAATTTACCACTCAACATCATTGAAAGTGTGGGCGGGGCTTATTGCAGAGGTGGGCGGAGCCAAGTGGCTCTCAGCTAAGGTATGATAATTGCTTGATCATAAGTTTGACACTCCCAACAAATATCTTTATACTGAGGTTATTATTACTAATACACTTTATCCACTTATACCATTTATTCAATAAATATATCAGACATAAGATATATAAAATAAAAGCATAATAAAGACTGCCAAAATAATAATAATTACATAATATGAGAGGCAATCATTGGAGACCTTGTGTCTAGCGATGTTTCTCCTTATAACTACAGTTTTCTCTATTGCCTCTCTGGTATACTCAAAGAAAACGGTGTTTTAACACGGGAAACAATAAGAAATCACTTAAAAATGTAAGTAATGCATAGAAAAAGACCAAAATAGCGCGATTTTCATGAATTTTTTTGAGGTAAATGAGGCTTGAGCGTTCCTCCGCGATTATCTCGAATGTAAGATTTTGGCCTATTGTTTCATACCCCTCCATTATTAATGATTAAATTGAAATGAATTTCACAGGGAACATAAAGCAAAGTGTGTTTGTATTTACAGTGGAAAAAAAATTGGAATATCTCAAATATTTTTTATTTTGTGGGGGGTAAAAAGGCAGATATTTTGGTGAGTGTTAAAAGCGTTACAAATTTATTTTTTTTCGGCATGAAGATAAATGTAGAAACTTGTTTGGACTGCCCCCTTGTAAGCTGCACTCTGGGCAAGCACTGTTGACACCGACACTCTGAGACACTTCTCTCAGACTTACAAGTGGCTATGGTACAAATTTCTAGCTGATTGCAGTAAGGGGAACCCCACACTGCCTACACAATACTAGAAGGGAGATTACTTACTTGAAAGAAAAGGGTGGTATGTGTCCTGGTCTTCCTTATATATAACCCCTCCTAACACCATGTGCAGTGGAGAAACTTTGTCTGCAAAAGATGGGGTAATTAGTGTCCTGCCTGCACCTCAGAGTTCCCTGGTTACTAGGATATCCCTTGAGTAATATATGCAGTAAGTAACACTAGCTTCCAGACTTGAACTTAGGAGACGACGCTGTTACATACCAACACAAGTCGTCCGTCCGCCTAAGACCCACAGATACCTCACTAACGTTTCCCCCAGAAAACTGGCCAGATACTGAGAGAAAGAAAGCCTAGTCTTACTGTGACAGGGTCTGGATGGAGGCAGATGTCCACGGTACTTCGGGATCTCCTCCAGGGCCCCAGGACAGATGTTGGGTCACGTGGGGGGTGCTGTCTATCTCAGCACGTCTTGCTCGAGTGGAGTCTGGTCTGTTAAGAAAGAACTGGTGCCCTTTCCCGCTTAGATTCAAGGGTAGCACTGCCAGTTCTCGTTAGCTAACATAATCTAATGTCTGTCTATTCAGGTCTATAACTACCTATATTAGGGTGCTAGAGCTACACTATTAATACCTAACGTTGCCTTAATAATCCTACTGTTAGTCTCTAGCTGTACAAACTTACCTAGGTGTTCCTAGGTGGATAAATCTATCAATCAAATATATACACAATAGTCACCGTCATCAGCTGGAGTGTGCATATGTTTTGTTGGGTGTGTGGGTTTATAAACTCCGAGGGCCGATCCTCGGTGTGTAAGGCTCCTGACGGCTCCCTTACCCTGTGGAACCTTTAGTGACTAAAAAAGTTTCCACATCCTCCCGCCGACGAAGGTAGACGATACGTCTACGTCAAGTTCACTTCCGCAAGCCCTTACGGCGGGCCCTGGACACGAGTGCTGTCCGGCCACTCTCGTCGAGCAGACTCTGGTTTAACTCCGACTGTCCAGTTTCCGCTGCGTGGATTGCTGGGGGTGTAAACTTATGGGTTCCGGTGATCTTAACACCCTTCCCTTTAACTTTAATGTCTTTCACATGTCTAGCCTTGTCTGAGCAGCTTCGTACTTTCCCACCCAGTGGCCTATATACCCGGTAGCCCTTCTTCCCACTGATACGAGGTTCCCTGGGTTTAATGACAATCTATCTCCCTCTTTAGGTACCCCATAAAAGCGTCTCCCCAAGGTGGCTAAGTGTTCGTCACTTCCTACTTGGTTTGGCTTACCCGGCGGTTCGTCGTGTACACTAACATTCATTATCACTACTCCCCCAGCTATCAGGGTGTGAACTTCCCCCCTCTCTGGCGTTGCAGGGAACTCATGAGGAATTCTGCCACCGATGATATATCCTACTGGGGATCTGTATAAACCAATTCCTTCCTTAACAGTCCGTCGTGTGGACAGGAAGTCATCAAGATAGTTGGCTCCCACCAGGATACCTACATTTCTGACTGTGTAGTGGTAATGTCCTGGTCTGCCAGCTTCACACCAAGGTCTTTCAATCGCTTGGTTGTGCTGCAAGACCTCTGGTCGTAATAGCCGCAGGTAACGTATTTACTACCAGAGCTGTAATATTTCTGTGATGTCCACCCAGTTTAACAGTGACATCCACAACATCATAAGACTTGGGTGGGCCCTGACTTATAGCACCTCCCAATGTCGCATTAAATTTGTCGGTGGCCTTCAACTTTAACCTAGCCACCAACTTCTCTGTTATCATGGACACTTGTGCCCCTGAGTCGAAGAATAATCGGGTTGTTTCGGTTCTGTTCCCGTTCACAACCCCTGCCATGACTGTAGGTAGGGCAGCAGCTCTGTGCTTCTCACTCAGATTAGAGACTTTGCCCATACTAATCACGCTGGCTACCACTTCAGGCTCGGGCTCGCCTTCTATCTCCTCTACTGGAGAAACGTCCCTACTAGCCTGGGGTTCCCTTAAATTGTTGTGACATAGTGCAGTATGGTGCTTACCTTTCCGGCAATTATAGCACTCTGAAAGATGTGACCGGCAATCTTCTGCCTCATGTCTTCCACAACACCTTAAGCATAGCTGCAACTCCTTTAGTCTCTGCCGCCTACTGCTCAGTGTTGCATACCGAGAGCAACTCGTGCTAGTGTGTTCACCTTCGCAGAACACACATGTCTTAGTGGTTTCCCTTGGTTGAGGACCTGTCTTGGGCATAATAGGTACCGATCCTAGCGGGGGGTGCTTTAGTTCTATCTCTCGAGTTTTCTGAGTAACTAACTGTTTGTTTATGTGATGATGGCGGTGACCTTTCTCTCTCACCTATACTCAGGTGAATCACGATATCACTCAACCCTCAACAATCTGTTGTATTGTGAACCGGTTAGTCCCATACTTCAAATGTAACTCATGTATTGTAGTGCTAGCTAGTTTCCTCTGAATTGTCTGACTGACCATCCATTCCGATCCGCCCCAATCATGTAAATCTCTAAGACTGTTTGTCAGACTCGTGACTTCGATTTTGAACTTCTCTAAGCTCTGACGGTCATGACGGCAAGCCTCAAGATCGGACAATCGATAAAATATAGCTATCATTATCTCCTCTGTGTTGCCATACGTATTCTTTAGTTGATCCTTGGCATGTTGATAATTAATGTCAGTGGTTTGGTAATGCCGGACCAAGTCCAGGGCTTTACCCTTGAGCTGTGAACGTAAGTACTGTAGTTTGGTGGCATCTGACAAATCATCCCTGTCATCTATCTGTGATTTAAACTGATCCCAGAAAGCAATGTACTCTGTCAAAGTTCCATCAAATGTTGGTAAATTTAATGTAGGTAATCTGGGTAACACTCTAAGGGGACTGTGCTGACGTGTGTGCCCTGTACTATTATTTGTTGACCTTGCTGTATTAGCCTTCAATTCTTTCTTTAACTTTTTGCAGAGTCCCCACTCTGTTAGACCTTCGGCCCTCTGATCATCGCATTCCTCCCTAGCTGTCTCGACAACATCGTCAGGTTCCTCTGTCTCATAGGCTTCTGTCTCGTAACGAAGATAGGCTGTCTCCAATGCCTTTAGCCTTCCCTCTAAAAGCTCTAAACACCTTTCTAGATCCTCGCAATCTGCATCTGGGTTTTCCTGACAGCACGGCTCTCCCTACATGCCCTGGTTAGTCGACCCTTGTGGGCGCTCATAGACCGCTTTAGCTGGCTTAGGGTGGGGTAGGTGCTCCTGATTCTCCCCATCATAGTTGTGGTTTAGTTAGAGTTTGTCGCTAATTTATACGTCAATTAGCCCACCCCACAGTACAACACGGTATTAGGTGAGAATAAGTGATTCCCAAAGCCCCTCAACAAGCTTGATGGCTTTACTTTACAACTGTTGACTTGACTATTAAATATGCACTGCCAGTCCTCAAACCCAACTAAAATGTATATTGTTTTTATGAAAGCTTAACCTAGCAACTCCCTGTGCCCAATAGTAAATAGTTACAGGGGTTGAGCTAGCAAATCACAAATTAAATGAGTCAAATACTACAACAAAATTCACACAGTAAAAATATGTAGTCTTTGTAAATTAAATTCAATTGGTCAGCACAAATTAAATTCAGTAATTCACTTATAAACAGTATATGAATAATGTTGTGTAATTAGCTTTGGCTTAACTGAGCCTAGACAATTATTGTAGTTAGCTGGTGAAGGTAACACCTAGCCTAACTTTATCACTGTTGAAATTAGTGTGCAACTAGCCTGAATCTAGCTTGCAAGGTAAATAATAGCTAGGTTAAATCTGACCTAGCTGTTATAACTGTTATAATTATTGCAGAGGCCTACCCTAACTGTGGCTGCCTGCAGTTCACTGTAAGTAATTAAATATGCAAGTTACCTAACCTGGCTTACTTGTAATCACTGTAAATAACTAAACTCACAGCTTGACTAGCCTACTTGGCCTACCTGTAGATTACTGTAAATAACAACTTCTGATTAGTTAGCTTAACCTAGCCTGAGTAAGTCTTTGGGCCTAGGTGTGAAAACTAACCTAGCTTCGAAAATGACTGGTACATTAACTGTGGCCTAGCTAATTAAGACTAATGTGTCTGCTAAACTAGCTATTCCACATCTCGGTTAAGAAGGACCACTGTAGAAACTTGTTTGGACTGCCCCTTGTAAGCTGCACTCTGGGCAAGCACTGTTGACACCGACACTCTGAGACACTTCTCTCAGACTTACAAGTGGCTATGGTACAAATTTCTAGCTGATTGCAGTAAGGGGAACCCCACACTGCCTACACAATACTAGAAGGGAGATTACTTACTTGAAAGAAAAGGGTGGTATGTGTCCTGGTCTTCCTTATATATAACCCCTCCTAACACCATGTGCAGTGGAGAAACTTTGTCTGCAAAAGATGGGGTAATTAGTGTCCTGCCTGCACCTCAGAGTTCCCTGGTTACTAGGATATCCCTTGAGTAATATATGCAGTAAGTAACACTAGCTTCCAGACTTGAACTTAGGAGACGACGCTGTTACATACCAACACAAGTCGTCCGTCCGCCTAAGACCCACAGATACCTCACTAACGTTTCCCCCAGAAAACTGGCCAGATACTGAGAGAAAGAAAGCCTAGTCTTACTGTGACAGGGTCTGGATGGAGGCAGATGTCCACGGTACTTCGGGATCTCCTCCAGGGCCCCAGGACAGATGTTGGGTCACGTGGGGGGTGCTGTCTATCTCAGCACGTCTTGCTCGAGTGGAGTCTGGTCTGGGAAGAAAGAACTGGTGCCCTTTCCCGCTTAGATTCAAGGGTAGCACTGCCAGTTCTCGTTAGCTAACATAATCTAATGTCTGTCTATTCAGGTCTATAACTACCTATATTAGGGTGCTAGAGCTACACTATTAATACCTAACGTTGCCTTAATAATCCTACTGTTAGTCTCTAGCTGTACAAACTTACCTAGGTGTTCCTAGGTGGATAAATCTATCAATCAAATATATACACAATAGTCACCGTCATCAGCTGGAGTGTGCATATGTTTTGTTGGGTGTGTGGGTTTATAAACTCCGAGGGCCGATCCTCGGTGTGTAAGGCTCCTGACGGCTCCCTTACCCTGTGGAACCTTTAGTGACTAAAAAAGTTTCCACAATAAACTATCTTACATTAATTAAATCCATAGGTACTTCGTCTTAGACGTATTCTACGAGTGGGAAGTGTCCCCAGTGCCGCAAGTGCCACCAGACCGGAATACGATGCTGCCATTTGTCATAATCAGTATTTTTTCTCTCTCTCTGTTGTTTATTGGCCGATCTTTTTGAAACTTTCTCACGTCTTTCTAAGTACATGCTTCTAAACGTATACCAAAAAGCAAAAACATCGGACGAAAATAACCGAAGTGCCATGAAATGTGATCATACGTCCCTTAAACTACAGACCAGTGTCACTGACATGTATAGTATGTAAAGTCATGGAGATTTTCAGGAGAAGAGTGGTGAAGGAGAGCTCATAGAGCTCATACATGGCAATCAACACGGCTTCAATGATAGGAAATACTGTGTCACAAATCTATGTGAATTCTACGACAAGGTAACAGAAGTGAGGCAGAAGAGGAACAGGCAGGAAGAGTAGGGAAAGTACTGCAGTGGATCAGGGAATACCTGACAGGAAGGAAATAACGAATGTTGTTACGTGATCAAGTGTCATGTATCGAGAATTGTTCCACAAGGGTCAGTCATAGACCCGCTGCTGTTTCCTGTATATATGACGGAAGGAACAGATTCAGAGATGTCCTTGTTGGCTGATGATGTGAAACTAATGAGAAGAATACATGGAGACGAGTATCAGGTAAGATTACAAGGGGACAGTGGCGTGCAGAGGGAGGGGGGGCGAAGGGGCGGTGGCCCCGGGCATCCCGATGGGAGGGCATCCAATTAGAGAGGGAATTAAGATAGTGATTTTTGAAATTTCAGCGGTGATAGATCAATTTTTGGAGGCTCACCGCACTACAGAGGCAGTGGTTAGCCCTTTATTCCTTTAACATGGTGTACACTTCCTGTCCAGAGAAAATGCCCCCCCCCCCCACACGCATGTGCATGGTATACGTGGAGCATCCATCAAAAGCAACAAGCAGAATAATGCCTGGCCAGTCAGCAAGAGATATTGGACTGACGACACAAGAAGAAATGAATAGAGTAATGGTAGAGACTGTGAACAGATTAAAAACGGAAATTGAAGACCGCAGTGTCCGTCTTCAAGGACTCAGTGTCCGTCTTCAAGGACTCAGTGTCCGTCTTCAAGGACTCAGTGTCCGTCTTCAAGGACTCAGTGTCCGTCTTCAAGGACTCAGTGACCGATCTTCATTTCTTATGAACTTGAATTCAGTAATAATTGAAGATGAACAAGAAAGAGAGAAATTAGAAAAGGAATGTTCAGGCTTTGCAAATTATTATGATAATGATGTAGCAGCCATTCAGTTATTTGACAAAATTATTGATTTTGTGATGATCCTTCCAGCTGGAGGGAATAAAATTCCCCTGATCCTAAAGATGCTCTGGAGTGTTTACTGCAGCATGGGAGGGATGTCTCTCCCACGCTGTGTGTCATACACATTATTGCTTACAATTGCATTTTCAGTCGCTAGTTGTGAAAGGTCATTTTCAAAACTGAAATTAATAAAAACATATCTGAGGTGTTCAGTGTCACAGGAGAGACTGACCAACCTGGCTTTAATAAACATTGAAAAAGAATTTCTCACAGCTGATGTAAAAAGTGAAGTAGTTCAAGTGTTTTCTGACACCAGAAATCATTTGGTTGATTTATATTTACATTGAATAAAGTGTTTATTTCATGTTTCATCTGTGTTTACATATTCAAAATATCTCCCTTTCTCATAATATTTATCAGTACTAGACCTCATACTTGAGTCTTTGGGGCATACAATCAAGGAGTTGGCCCCGGGCATCACCAGACCTCTGCAAGGGGATCTGGAGAGGCTGCAAGCCTGGTCTGACAAATGGCTCTTGGAATTTAACCCCAGTAAGTGCAAAGTCATGAAGATTGGGGAAGGACAAAGAAGACCGCAGAAGGAGTACAGGATAGGGGATCAAAGGTCACAAACTTAACTTAAGGAAAAGGATCTTGGGGTAAGCATTAAAGGGTGCATGTCCCCTGAGGTGCACATTAATCAAATAACCGCTGCAGCATATGGGCGCTTGGCAAACCTGAGAATAGCATTTCGACTTCTAAGTAACGATTCCTTCAAGACACTGTATACACCGTGTACGTCAGGCCCATCCCGGAGTATGCAGCACCAGTATGGAACGCACACCCAGTCAAACACGTAAAGAAATTGAAGAAAGCGCAAAAGTTTGCAACAAGACTAGTCCCGGAACTGAGGGGGTATGTCGTATGAGGAGAGGTTAAGGGAACCCAACCTGATGACACTAGAAAATAGGAAGAATAGAGGGGACATGATAATGACGTATAAAATACTGAGAGGAACTGACAATGTGGGACACAAAAACAAGAGGCCACAACTGGAAGTTGAAAACCCAGATGAGTCATAGGGATGTTAGGAAGTGTTTCTTACGCCTTAGAGTTGTCAGGAAGTAGACTAATCTTGAGAGTTAAATAATGGAGGCAAGTTCTATACATAGCTTTAAGAAGAGGTATGATAAGGCTCTAGGAGCGGGGAGAGAGTGATCTAGTAGCTGCTAACCCCTGTAGCCACATATAGGTTAGTACATATAGGTGAGTACACACACACACACATTTTTTAAGAATAAGAATAACTTACAGTGGTAATTAAGTTGAGAAAGCCTAGAGAACAAATTATTTAACAGTTAAAAATTAAGAGTGGGTAGGAGAAGAGGAATACATTGGACGGGGAGGTGGAGGTCCTAGGAAGATGGAGGGAATGTTTTGAGGGATTGTTGATACAAAGAGCGAGGCAGTGATTGTTGATACACGGAGCGAGGCAGTGATTGTTGATACACGGAGCGAGGCAGTGATTGTTGATACACGGAGCGAGGCAGTGATTGTTGATACACAGAGCGAGGCAGTGATTGTTGATACACGGAGCGAGGCAGTGATTGTTGATACACGGAGCGAGGCAGTGATTGTTGATACACGGAGCGAGGCAGTGATTGTTGATACACGGAGTGAGGCAGTGATTGTTAATACACGGAGCGAGGCAGTGATGTACTGCATTGCTGTGGGAGGTACAACACCTTTCATGTGAGTCTGGGAGAGGTGTGTGAGACACTGAATAAATGAAGGGGTAAAGCAGCTGGGGTAGATTTGATTAAGAGGAAAATTTTAAAAGCATGTGGTGATACAGTTTTGGAGTTGTAGGTATTATTGTTCAATATTTGCACGAAAGTCAGAAGGTACCTAGGGACTGACGGAAAGCATGCAATACCGTCAGAAGGTACCTAGGGACTGACAGAAAGCATGCAATACCGTCAGAAGGTACCTAGGGACTGACAGAAAGCATGCAATACCGGGTAAAGTGTGTGGAAGAATTGTTATTTAAAGAATTATGGGTAAGACATAGAAGAGGACTTCAGAGGAACAAGGAGACTTCAGGAAGGGTAGATAGAGGATATGAAACTCATCAATGAATAATACTTAAATAAAGTAAGGAAATTTTCATTGTATGCATGGATTTCGAAAAGGCATATATAAGGGTGGACATGGGAGTAATACGGCAGCTGTTACATATGTATGGAATAAGCGGTAGATTACTTAAAGCAGTAAAGACCTTTTATGTGGACAGCGAGGCGCAAGTCAGGGTATGTAGGAGAGAGGGAGATTATTTCCCTGTAAAAGTTGGCATTACCCAGGGATGTTACCAATGTTGTTTGACATAATTATTGACTGGATTGTGAAAGAAGTGAATGGTATGGAGGAGAAGTGTGGAAGATAGTGAATGCTGGGGTATTGAGAAGTGTGGAATTGAAAGATAGTGAATCTAGTACAGAGTGGGTGTCGTCACAATGGCATCAGCCAAGACACTGGTATTTTTTTTTTTTTTTTGGGGGGGGGTAGATTTGGAAGAGAAGTTACAAATATTGGTAAACGAATTTGGGAAGATAAGTAAAAGAATAAAATTAAAAATAAACATAGCCGGTAAAAGATTGGATATTAGATTGGAGGGAGGGAGGGAGGGAGAGAGGAAGGGGGGGAGGTGGGGAAGGGAGGGAGGGAGGGAAGGAAGTGAGGGAGGGACGGAGGGAGGGAGGGAGGGTGTATGGAGAAAGAGAATGTGTTCAGGTGTTTGCGAGTGGACTCACCCGCCGGGTGTAACAAGTGGTGTTCACCCGCCTGGTGTAACAAGTGGTGGTCACCCGCCGGCTGTAAAAAGTTGGTGGTCACCCGCCGGGTGTAACAAGTTGGTGATCACCCGCCGGGAGTAACAAGTGGTGGTCACCCACCGGGTGTAACAAGTTGATGGTCACCCGCCGGGTGTAACAAGTTGGTGGTCACCCGCCGGGTGTAACAAGTGGTGGTCACCCACCGGGTGTAACAAGTGGTGGTCACCCGCCGGATGTAACAAGTTGATGGTCACCCGCCGGGTGTAACAAGTTGGTGGTCACCCGCCGGGTGTAACAAGTGGTGGTCACCCGCCGGGTGTAACAAGTGGTAATCACCCGCCGGGTGTAACAAGTGGTGTCACCCGCCGGATGTAACAAGGGTGGTCACCCGCCGGGTGTAACAAGTGGTGTCACCCGCCGGGTGTAACAAGTGGTGGTCACCCGCCGGGTGTAACAAGTGGTGGTCACCCGCCGGGTGTAACAAGTGGTAGTCACCCGCCGGGTGTAACAAGTGGTAGTCACCCGCCGGATGTAACAAGTGGTAGTCACCCGCCGGATGTAACAAGTGGTGGTCACCCGCCGGGTGTAACAAGTGGTGGTCACCCGCTGGGTGTAACAAGTGGTAGTCACCCGCCGAGTGTAACAAGTGGTAGTCACCCGCCGGGTGTAACAAGTGGTGGTCACCCGCCGGGTGTAACAAGTGGTAGTCACCCGCCGGGTGTAACAAGTGGTAGTCACCCGCCGGGTGTAACAAGTGGTAGTCACCCGCCGGATGTAACAAGTGGTAGTCACCCGCCGGGTGTAACAAGTGGTAGTCACCCGCCGGGTGTAACAAGTGGTGGTCAAACGCCGGGTGTAACAAGTGGTAGTCAGCCACCGGGTGTAACAAGTGGTAGTCACCCGCCGGATGTAACAAGTGGTAGTCACCCGCCGGGTGTAACAAGTGGTAGTCACCCGCCGGGTGTAACAAGTGGTGGTCACCCGCCGGGTGTAACAAGTAGTAGTCACCCGCCGGGTGTAACAAGTTGGTGGTCACCGGACGGGTGTAACAAGTGGTGGTCACCCGCCGAGTGTAACAAGTTGGTGGTCACCCGCCGGGTGTAACAAGTTGGTGGTCACCCGCCGGGTGTAACAAGTGGTAGTCACCCGCCGGGTGTAAAAAGTGGTGGTCACCCGCCGGGTGTAACAAGTTGGTTTGTCACCCGCAGGGTGTAACAAGTTGGTGGTCACCCGCCGGGTGTAACAAGTGGTGGTCACCCGCCGGGTGTAACAAGTGGTGGTTACTCGCAGGGTGTAACAAGTGGTGGTCACCCGCCGGGTGTAACAAGTGGTGATCACCCGCCGGGTGTAACAAGTGGTGGTCACCCGCCGGGTGTAACAAGTGGTGATCACCCGTCGGGTGTAACAAGTGGTAGTCACCCGCCGGGTGTAACAAGTTGGTGGTCACCCGCCGGGTGTAACAAGTGGTGGTCACCCGCAGGGTGTAACAAGTGGTGGCCATCCGCCAGGTGTAACAAGTTGGTGGTCACCCGCCGGGTGTAACAAGTTGGTGGTCACCCGCCGGGTGTAACAAGTTGGTGGTCACCCGCCGGGTGTAACAAGTTGGTGGTCACCCGCCGGGTGTAACAAGTGGTAGTCACCCGCCGGGTGTAACAAGTTGGTGGTCACCCGCCGGATGTAACAAGTTGGTGGTCACCCGCCGGGTGTAACAAGTTGGTGGTCACCCGCCGGGTGTAACAAGTTGGTGGTCACCCGCCGGGTGTAACAAGTTGGTGGTCACCCGCTGGGTGTAACAAGTTGGTGGTCACCCGCCGGGTGTAACAAGTGGTGATCACCCGCCGGGTGTAACAAGTTGTGGTCACCCGCCGGGTGTAACAAGTTGGTGGTCACCCGCCGGGTGTAACAAGTGGTAGTCACCCGCCGGGTGTAACAAGTTGGTGGTCACCCGCCGGGTGTAACAAATTGGTGGTCACCCGCCGGGTGTAACAAGTTGGTGGTCACCCGCAGGGTGTAACAAGTGGTAGTCACCCGCCGGGTGTAACAAGTTGGTGGTCACCCGCCGGGTGTAACAAATTGGTGGTCACCCGATGGGTGTAACAAGTTGGTGGTCACCCGCCGGGTGTAACAAGTTGGTGGTCACCCGCCGGGTGTAACAAGTGGTGGTCACCCGCCGGGTGTAACAAGTGGTGGTCACCCGCCGGGTGTAACAAGTTGGTGGTCACCCGCCGGGTGTAACAAGTTGGTGGTCACCCGCCGGGTGTAACAAGTTGGTGGTCACCCGCCGGGTGTAACAATGTTGTGAGTGGCAAACATTGTTTGAAAAAAATAAAAAAGAAAGTAAGAGCAAACGCTGCATTCAGTGAGTGAGAATGTTCAGAGAGTAAGGAAGGTCAGAGAGAACACTATTGTCCTCGCAGCTACTCTTGCTCCATCAACTCGTCTATCTCACCTGTGTTTCAGCTATTAACGTTCACTGGGTTCACTCCTCTCAGTCTAGACAATAAAACTCCCACCCTACCATCCCTGTGTTTTCCACCATGCTTCCCTATACTTTCTTTCAGTGTCTCACGTCCCTCCTGACTTCCCTCGCTTTTCCCTCGCCAGCTGCACCATAAAACTCTCTGGGTCGGTAAAACTCTCTAGCAAATGACGACTGTGCCGAGAGAGAACCAATCACAATATTCATGGCACATGTGGGAAGCTGATAATGGTTTAGAGGAATTTTGATGATGGTCTTATTCTCCCTAAATGTTGATGTTGAGAAAGAGAACGAGAAAGAGAGGGAGAGAGAGAGGGAGAGAGAGAGAGAGAGGGAGAGAGAGAGGGAGAGAGAGAGAGAGGGAGAGAGAGAGGGAGAGAGAGATGGAGAGAGAGAGAGAGACAGAATTTAATAGGAAGAATGATCCTTTGGTGTGAAAAACATGATAATTTCCGGTTATTATGTTTATAAAAAATACACACACACAATATATATATATTATATTTATATATATATATATATATATATATATATATATATATATATATATATATATATATATATATATATATATATATATATATATATTTATTATATATATATGGTACAAAAGATTTTAGAGATACATTGTTGATATAAAGATGGCATGAACGGTACAAGAGGTGTGAGAGATACATGTTTAGTACATATTGTTACATGTTTGTCACTGATTATAATGCGTGCCCAGAATACAGCATGCATTACCCCTCTGAACAGCAGCGCTGAGTCGCTGGAACAGAAAACTAGCTGCCCTGGGATCCCTAGTTACCCTGTTGAGTCTTTTGCCCAGCTCCTTGAGCAACTTAGATGCACTCTTTCCCTATGAGCCAAGGGTCTCCCAGCCTATGATAACAAATATATAATGATGGGCAACTTCTCCATATTTACTGTCCAGGCTTGGAGGGTGATACCATCTGGACGCTCTTGGCTGCCATCAGATCTGCATAGTTGGGTTGGATCCCTTACTGCTGGGCATCCGGCTGTTGTGAGGCTCCTCTTGATAATATTATTAACCTCTTCATGTCTTGCAATCTTTCCCTCGGATTTACGACACACAAGACCATGGTACCCGAATCGGTCTGCTGCTTCACTGCCACAAATACACCTGTGTTCGGCGAGAATAGGGGCGGCAAGTCGAAGGGCAACACCAACGCGGATAGTCTGTGGGTCGAGGCGTGTGCAAAGGCTGGAGTTGGGAACAGCCAACAGAAAGTTCCCTGCATGATGAGCTCTCACTGCCAGGAGGCGGACTCTATCCTTCCCTGACACACTCTGAAGCATTGCTGAGGCTATATTCTCTACTATTGAGCCATCCCAGTGCGACTGTTTGTAGTTGTTGGGGGGAGCAGGCCTGGTTTCAGAGCCCGTTAGATTATCCCAGATCCTGGCTCCATCAACGAACTTTTGGTCATGGATTCCAATCTTGTCCCTAAGATGTTCAGGGAGAATCGCTGCTACTAGGCCTCTGGATGCAATGCATGAAGACAGGAAAGCAGGTAGCGCAATCTGAGATGACTTGCAGACACCAATGCCTCCTAGTCTGAGTGGGAGTG
Source organism: Cherax destructor (assembly GCA_009830355.1). Lineage (NCBI taxonomy): Eukaryota > Metazoa > Arthropoda > Malacostraca > Decapoda > Parastacidae > Cherax > Cherax destructor. Next base: position 53,073 of record WNWK01011454.1, read on the forward strand.
TAGCTTGGTCCCACTGCCCATCTTCTAGAGTAAGGTTATGTACTTTAGTAAAGATCTGCCTCAGGATACTGTCATATTCGTGCAGTATAGGGTTATCATATGAAGGAGCACATCTTAGGAAATATGTCAACCTGGGAAGACTCAAGCATTTTGTAAGAAGGTACAAGGCATCATGGGTGTCAAGGTTGCCTATTCGTTGTTCCATTCTCCTCAATTCTTCCAGTTTCTTCCTGAGAATTGTGTCAATGGCATCGCTTTCCAGAGGTGCTCCAAGCAAGACACTATTAGTAGGGTCAATGACTGTTGCTCATATATATATATATATATATATATATATATATATATATATATATATATATATATATATATATATATATATATATATATATATATATATATATAGTATATATATATATATATATATATATATATATATATATATATATATATATATATATATATATATATATATATACGTATATATCAATAAAAACACTGCGACTAGCCAAGGATTCGAACCCATGCTGCCTCTCTCAGAACTGATTCTGAGAAAGAGAACTGATTCTGAGAGAGGCTGCAGCCGGTGACACTCCCACACTGCTGTACTCTGAGAAAACTTCCTCTCCTTCTGTTGCTGCCTTGCAACAATGCATTGCTTCTGATGACGCACTGAGAAGTGTGAAAGTACTTGAGCTATAGATTTCCACCCCCCGTGGCTTGTCTTGCATAGTTAAGATAGTCGCCTGACTGCGATTGTTCATATATATATATATATATATATATATATATATATATATATATTTATATATATATATATATATATATATATATATATATATATATATATATATATATATATATATATATATATATATATATATTTATGCTTGACGTGCTGTTGGAGTGTGAGCAAAGTAACATTTATGAAGGGATTCAGGGAAACCGGCAGGCCGGACTTGAGTCCTGGAGATGGTGGATGAATTTGGTAGGGTATGTTAAAGAAGAAAATTGAAAGTGAATATAGGAAAGAGTAAGGTGATGAGGATAACAAAAAGATTAGGTGACGAAAGATTGGATATCAGATTGGAGGGAGAGAGTATGGAGGAGGTGAATGTATTCAGATATTTGGGAGTGGACATGTCAGCAGATGGGTCTATGAAGGATGAAGTGAATCATAGAATTGATGAGGGGTAAAGGGTGAGTGGAGCACTTCGGAGTCTGTGGAGACAAAGAACTTTGTCCATGGAAGTAAAGAGGGGAATGTATGAGAGTATAGTTATACCAACACTCTTATATGGGTGTGAAGCATGGGTGATGAATGTTGCAACGAGGAGAAGGCTGGAGGCAGTAGAGATGTCATGTCTGAGGTCAATGTGTTGTGAATATAATGCAGAGAATTCGGAGTTTGGAAATTAGGAGGAGGTGCTGGATTACCAAAACTATTATCCATAGAGCTGAGGAGGGTTGTTGAGGTGGTTCGGACATGTAGAGAGAATGGAACGAGACAGAATGACTTCAAGAGTGTATAAATCTGTAGTGGAGGGAAGGCGGGGTAGGGGTCGGCCTAGGAAAGGTTGGAGGGAGGGGGTAAAGGAAGTTTTGTGTGCGAGGGGCTTGGGCTTCCAGCGAGCATGTGTGAGCGTATTTGATAGGAGTGAATGGAGACAAATGGTTTTAATACTTGACGTGCTGTTGGAGTGCGAGCAAAGTAACATTTATGAAGAGATTCAGGAAACCGGCAAGCCGGACTTGAGTCCTGGAGATGAAAAGTACAGTGTCTGCACTCTGAAGGAGGGGTGTTAATGTTGCAGTTTTATAACTGTAGTGTAAAGCACCTCTCTGGCAAGACAGTGATGGAGTGAATGATGATGAAAGTTTTTCTTTTTCGGGACACCCTGCCTTGGTGGGAATCGGCCGATGTTGTAATAAAAAAATATATGCTTAGCATTGTCTCTACGTCCCCAGCAGGACTCAAACCTGCAAATTCTGTATCAGAGTAACCAGTACTTTACTGGGGTCTAGCTCCGTGGTAAAATACTGGTTACTCTGATACGGAGTTTGAGTCAGCCGTTTTGGAAGTAAGAAAATGTTTATATATATATATATATATATATATATATATATATATATATATATATATATATATATATATATATATATATATATATATATATATATATATATATATATATATATATATATATATATATATATATATGAAGCAAGTTTATTCTTTTCTCTGAGGATGAGGGTCCCCAGGAGAGTTCCAGAGGTGGTACCTAATATATATATATATATATATATATATATATATATATATATATATATATATATATATATATATATATATAGGTACCACCTCTGGAACTCTCCTGAGGATCCTCATCCTCAGAAAAAAGAATAAACTTGCTTCAGGAAAACACAAAGTTCTCCCTGAGGCTGTTTGAATATCGTTTTCTCCTACCACCCCCTATATTCTATATTCTGTGTAGACTTTATTTAAAGACAAAATACATTGACAAAAATACAATAGGGAGGAGAACAAAACAGATAACATCTCAGAGCTACATCTCGAAAATTCAACCAGCTCCTGGCGGTGGGCCGCATGCCCAGAATGATGCAGGTATTTTCCCCCTGGATCGCAACACTGAGTCTCTGAAAGAAGAAGCTGGCCGCCGTGTGAATTTTTCACCCAGCTTTTTGAGGACTTTAGATCACACTTGCCCCATGCTCCAAGGGTCTCTGACTCTATTGGGATGAAGTTATAGCAAGGGCCTTCATATCTGCGACCTTCTGGGTCTCCCTTTGGCTGGAAGCTCCACCCCTTCAGCTACGGAGTGTGGCAGCAGGTGTCTGCCAATGTGGCGGCACAGGTGTAGTCCAGGCAATCTGCTTACCATCTTTCCAGAGTAGCATATTGGCTCCATCAGGACGCTTTTGACTTCTGTTAGACCTCTGTACTTGGGGTTCCCATTGAGCTGGGCAACGGGCTGTGGCGAGGCTTCTCTTTATGAAGTCATTGACTTCCTCATATCTAGCATACTTCCTTTCTGATGTGTGACACACGAGACCATGAAGTCCGAATTGATCAGCCGTCGCCCTGCCGCAAATACACCTATGTTCGGTGGTGGGGGCGGCTGGGCGAAAGCAACACCAACCGAATGACCTGCGGGTCGAATCGAGTGCGCAGAGGGAATTGGGAACAGCTAGAAGGAAATCTGAATGTGGTGTTTTCACCACTGGAGATGAGCTTTGTCCTTTCCTGAAGCGTTGGTGACATTGTGTTGGCGATTTTTCCATGATCAGTTTGTCCCAGTGGGACTGTTTGTGCTCTTTGGAGGAACTGGTCAAGGATTCCCCCCCACGGCTACTTCAATGAACCTGGGGTCTTGAGCTCCGCCGCACCTCTCAAGCGTTCGGGGACAATCTCCTTGACTTCCACTGGAAGCCAAACAAGAAGACAGAAATGCAGGTAAACTACCGCGTTGCTTTGCCCCCTATCCTCCCAGTACATGGGAGGTTGCCTGCTCCCATTGCTGATCTTCCAGTGACAGATTCAGGGCCTTTTAAAGATTGATCTCAGGAATGAGTCATATTCGTTAGTGTTGGTTTGCCAAAGGGGGTGCACACCTCAAGAAGTGAACGGCAGAGTAAGACACCTGAGGGGATACGGGGCATCATGGACATCGAGATCTCGTATTCTCTTCAAATTCTCTTCAGGTCATTCAATTTGTCCTTGAGGACTGTATCGATGGCCTGGTTACCCGGCGATGCTCCCAAGGGGTGCTCATGGCTGGAGTGGTAGTAGGAATTCAGAGAGAATTGTTCCACCTTGATGATTCCTTTGTTCGTTGTGATGATTGCACACTTGGAGGATTGAGGATGAGTTAAGGCTTCTCCCTCTGTCATCCCAGTTGTAGGTCCTCAAAAGGGGACTCTTCAGTACCGCCGAACCATCATCGGGTACCAGATATTGAGCTCACTGCGTAGGCTGGAAGTTGCTCTCTAACTGCCAAGCAGAAGAGAAGTGGGCGAGTGGATCCCCCTTTGCACCCTCCGATGAGGGATTTCATGTTCGAAACAAAAGAATTGAGGGTTTGCTGTAGCCAGCTGAAATGAATGACTGATCCCAAATGGCTGGTAAGACCACATCTCTTTTCACCATAATTAGGGTATTCTAAAGTCAAGTTTGACTACAGCTTTGTCTTCTGGTAAGTCCCTGATGTAGGCCCTTGCCACATGAGCTGGGGCTTCACTGCCTTGAGGCCCCAAAGCCCAGTTGGTGTGGCTGGGAGTAAACTGGCAGCTTCCAGACGAATGTTTCTTACTGCTGCTCTGGAGACGGCGAAGAGTGTTACCAACAGCATTGGGTCTGAGTCCCCTATCCTTCTTCAAACGCATAATGAGGGCCCAAAAAAAGAAATGTTTAATTTCTTCTGGGTTACCCAGCTAGGCAGTTGTTGGAAAGTTGTTAACTCGGAGAGAAGAATTGATGCAAATGCGCCAAGTACTGGTTTACCATCTCTTGGGGTGTTATGGTCAAATTCCAGTGTGCCTCCCAGATCCCTGGAAATTACACTATGCCTTATAGACTTTTTGATTCTGGCAAAATTAATTGTTCGGGATGGGGTCTCCCTCAGGGTTGTTGTTGACGACTATGATGTCCCTTGTTGGATGCTTGTTCTTAGTGTTTGAGCTGTGGTCTCATCTTTGGGAGCTCAGTGTCGTCACTTAATTATTCCCGTTGCTCCCACTGTGTTATCTTTTTGATTTTTGCTAACCTTTGCACAAATTTTCTTGTTTTCAGTGGAATTTTGTTGGGTTACCTCTGTGATTCCATGGGGGGAGGGACTGGTTGTGCACTGCCATAATGTGGTTAGCTGTTTGCCTCGTCTTTCAGGAACTGCAAGACAGACATTGCCGAACAGGAGTAGGTTGCGCCATGCTTTAATGGTGCCTCGGCTTAAATTGGTGGAACCTCCATTCACTTGTTAAGAAGGTCTGTAATTTCCCCGCCGCATATGGACGAGCCCTTTAGGAATGTGGGATAGGGTACTGCTAGCAGTGGATTTGAATGCCATCAGAAGATCTTCGCAACTGAGGAGGTTACCATTGGAATTGTCATCTGCCTGTGGAGACTGTGGGCTGCTCTCTGCTGGGGCCATGTGATCCAGCACACCCATTTTACACGTATAAGGCCATTCCCGTCAATCCCGATGTGGAAAAATTTCTCCAGGAGGGGGATGTATCGCCCCTTTCAGCCCTTTCCCCTCTGGGGACTCAGCCCTCCCGAGGGCTGATGATATAGCTTCCTGATCAACAGTTTTATTTACCACATGTTTGTACTCTGGAACGTCACAGGGGGCATGTATGCAACGCTTCTTGAGAGTAGTGGTAGTGTATACAGTGACAGACAATTGAGGAAAATGACTCCTTTGCCTGGGAAAAGTAAGAAAACTCCTGTTTCACTTTATACAAGTGTGATCGAGACATTTCAAGAAATCAAGCATTTGTGTTGCAAACTGTTGCAGTGTTAAGCAAGTAGGAAATGGTGCTTAGGTCAGTGATATAGGGCCACACCAAGGCGGCGTGGCACGGGAATGTAAGTGTGCGTGCATTGACCTAACAAAGGAACTATTACAGTGCGCCTAGACCTCTTTCAATCTCCATCATCACAAGAAAATATAAATGAAGTGTGCACAGCTTCTTATGTGACATTATTGTGAGATGAAGGAAAGACAAATCTTGGGAACGTAGTGTACCAGTGAGAGTGTTGCTAAATTCCAGACTAGTAGAATACGTGGACATTCTTAAGGACACTATTCTTCAATCAACTCACCTATTCCTGTCGTACATGGTGCAATCAACACCATAGCTCATGCTACAAGAGCAAGGTAGGGTTTGAAGTTACTTGTTATGTAGGGAACTGCAGAACTGCAGTTAGGTGCATGAAACGTTGGTTTTCATGCGATCATTTCAGAGTGTCTCAACCGAGAGGCTTCAAACCCTCAATGCTGATGACTTATTAAAGCTTCTTACCATTGGCTTCAAACTTAGGAGTGCTGGTGTATTTGAATATATTGGTTTCTGAGGTAACAAGAGAATGCTTCATCAATTTGCCTTCAAAGTTGGTGTTTCTTAGAAAATGTTTGAATTAGTTATGGTTTGTGTATGTCCCAATTTATTATTTATTTGTAAAAGAAATTGGTATAATAGTTTCCATGTGAAAACAGTAAATCTCTCTTCAGATTCTCTTCAATTCTTAAACATTAATATCTTACTGGTGTTTTGCACACGTCTTGCCCTGCAGAGCTCCCTCAGGCTTATTTACTTACTATATCAATAAAGGGTTAACTCAAAACAATTGTCAACTAGTAAGTGTATCTCATGACTTCGTGCAAAAAGAACTAAGCAGGTTAAACCCAACTAAGAGCACCGGCCCAGATAACATCCCGTCTAAGTTCCTAAAAGATGGTGCATCTGAACTGGCAATCCCCATTGCTCACATAATAAATCTGTCCATCACCACTAATACAGTACCAGAGGGGTTCAAGGAGGCCAGAGTTACTCCTATCTTCAAGAAAAATAGTAGGTATGATGCCAGGAACTATAGGCCTGTTAGTATACTCAGTGTAATATTCAAAATTCTAGAGAGGGCGGTGTAATGTCAAGTAGTTAAGTATCTTAATGACAACAACATTCTTCATAGTTACCAATCAGGCTTTAGGAGCTCTTACTCAACCGACACCTCCCTAATTAATCTGATGGATTACATGAGAACTGAAATGTCGATAGGGAACCTCATAGGAATGGTAACTTTAGACTTGCAAAAGGCCTTCGATACTGTCAACCACAATGTATTATGCAAGAAACTTCAAGCTATCGGCATAGGTTCCACAGACTGGTTTAAGTCCTATCTTAGCAATAGGAAACAAATTGTCAAAATCAACAAAACAGAATCAGAACCACTGCCGATAGCATGTGGAGTTCCCCAAGGTAGTATTCTGGGTCCCTTAATATATTCCTGTGTTATGTGAATGACATGCCCATCAGTGTCAAGTGCAAACTCCTACTGTATGCGGATGACAGTGCTCTGTTAGTGTCAGGTAAAGACCCACAAGATATAGCTAATGTATTAACACTGGAACTGGAGTCATGCAGCAAATGGTTAGTAGACAACAAACTATCGTTACACCTCTGGAAAACAGAAGCCATACTCTTTGGCCCGAAATATAAACTGAGAAGGGTAAATAATTTTAATGTCCGATGTAATGGGAATCCATCACCTCAGTTTCCTCAGTAAAATATCTGGGAATCCCTTGACCCATGCATGTCAGGAGAATTGATAGGGAACAGTGTAGTAAAGAAAGCGAATGCCAGACTAAAGTTTCTCTACAGACAAGCACAGTGTCTACCTACTGAGGCTCGCAGGACCCTATGTCTTGCCCTTATGCAATGTCATATGGACTACGCTTGCTCTTCATGGTAGTCTGCCTTGACAAAAAAACTGAAATATAAACTGCAAATCACACAGAACAAAATGATAAGATTCATCCTGGACCTGGGACCAAGAGAACATGTAGGCCAAGATGAATTACAACAATTAGATATGCTGAACATTGAAGACAGAGTAAAACAACTTAAGTTGAATCAAGTTTATAAAATTGCTTACAAACAGTGTCCAGAATATCTTGCTGCCAATTGTGTCAAGGCTGGGAACCAAAGCAGTCATAGTACTAGGGGGAGAGAGCACAACTTTGTAGTACCCACAGTCAGTGGCCAGGCTTCAAACACCTTTTATTGTACAGCAATAAAGGAATGGAACAGACTGCCTGCACATGTCAAAGCCAGTCATAGCATCAGCCAGTTCAAGAAGAGAACCAAAAGGTACCTAATGAATGTAGCGACAGAAAGGGAGGAGAATGATTTTTATTTTTTTTAGATAACATACATGTACATGTAAATAACTCTTTTTACCTTATTCCTTTTAATTTTAGTATAATAACTAGTATCTACTAGTGTCTAATATTAAGGTATTAAATGGACCCCAATGGAAATAAGTCACTCTGTCTGACTTTTTGGGTTATCCTAGGTTTTCTACACATATGCTGCTATGTATGATGATCTATGTAACTGTATTTGTGTATACCTGAATAAACTTACTTACTTACTTACTTACAAAGAGGGGAGAGGAGGTAAATAATAAAATACATCTTGGGAAGAGATTAAGTGAAAAGGTAGTGTGGGAGGGAGGGTGCTGGAATAACACACAACTAACAAAAACTAAGGAAAAAACAGTAGGAGAGGGACAGCGAGGGTGGGAAGTGGCTGGAAAACACATATTAGCAACAAACATGAAGAGGGGAGGGAGAGTGCGTCTCCGTCTCCACCGAAAAACAGGGTGAAAAAAACGGGAGCCTAACAGAGGTAACAGAAGAGAGGATAAGGGGAGACTATCTGAGCGGGGATAAGAGGCAGAAAGATGCCACTAAGGAGTTGCACTCTGGGTGCCAGCTTAAGTTAAGCGACTGGAAGACACCTAGACACCTCACCCGGAGTCAAACTCAGGTCAGGTGAGCACAGAGAAGTGAATTAACGATGATATTTGGATGGATAAGAAATATTGATCGAGTTCGCGGGAGGAGTGACTGACTGTGTATCCAAGCTGCCGGAGACCATGCTGTCATGGTTGACCAGCGTGAGCGCCTGTGTGTGGGCGCCTGTACTCACCTAGTTGTACTCACCTAGTTGTGGTTGCAGGGGTCGAGACATAGCTCCTGGCCCCGCCTCTTCACTGGCCGCTACTGGGTCACTCTCCCTGCGCCATGAGCTTTATCATACCTCTTCTTAAAGCTGTGTATGGAACCTGCCTCCACTACATCGCTTCCCAAGCTATTCCACTTCCCGACTACTCTGTGACTGAAGAAATATTTCCTAACATCCCTGTGATTCATCTGAGTCTTCAACTTCCAACTGTGTTCCCTTGTTGCTGTGTCCCATCTCTGGAACATTCTGTCTCTGTCAACCTTGTCAATTCCTCTCAGTATTTTATATGTCGTTATCATGTCCCCCATATCTCTCCTGTCCTCCAGTGTCGTCATGTCGATTTCCTTAACCTCTCTCGTAGGACATACCCCTTAGCCCGGGACTAGTCTTTTTAAAAAAATTTTGCATTTCGAGTTTCTTTTGTTGGCTAGGTGAGGTTCCAAAAACTGGTGCTGCATACTCCATTGAGTCTAACATACACAGTGTACAGGGTCCTGAACGATTCTTTATTAAGATGTCGGAATGCTGTTCTTAGGTTTGGGGGCCCCGTATGCTGCAGCAGTTATTTGGTTGAGGCGCCTCAGGAGATGTGCCGGTTTATACTCATCCCAAGATCTTTTCCTTGATTGAGGTTTGTAGTCTCGGCCCCCCAGACTGCACTCCGTCTGGGGTCTTCTGCCCTTCCCAAATCTTCATGACTTTGCACTTTGGGGTTGGGGAATCCCCGGGGAATTGCTGGACCAGGCTTGCAGCCTGTCCAGATCCCCTTTTTAGTTCTCCTGGTCCTCTTCCGATTGAATTTTTCTCAACCCATTCCAGGGGAAATTCGGGTCATTCCTTTCCCACCCTTTTTTTTTTTTTTTAATTCCATTTGTGTGTGTGTGTGTGTGTGTGTGTGTGTGTGTGTTGTTGTTTTGTGTGTGTGTGTGTGTGGATTTTCATACCATGAGGGGACAAAACGACATGGGGGTTTAGACCTCGGCTAGTCGTAGTGTTGTTATTGATTAAATACCACTCTTGTGGTTACAATAATATATATATGCTTGTGGGGGCATACAAAAACGAGGGTAGAATGAAATTTGTCAGAGGCACCCACACCACCGTAAGTCCTCGGGTAAAAACCTAGTTCTTGGGGGGGTTCTTCAGGTTGGGGGGGTCCTGTGGGTTAGATTCATGTGACTTTTTTTCACCATGTGGGGGGCCAAAAGGCTGGGTTGAGTCCCCAGCTAGTCCATGTTGCTATTGATTAAATACCACCCCGTTCGTGGTTACAATAATATATATATATATATATATATATATATATATATATATATATATATATATATATATATATATATATATATATATATATATATATGAAAAGAAGCTGGATGTCCTTTTTTAATGAGACAAAGCGAAAGGGGGGAGGAGAGTTTCAGTGGGGAGAAATAAATGGGGTTAGATCAGGGTTTCAAATAGAGTTAGAGCTAAAGAAGGAGTGGAATAATGTTGAATAATGTTATGGCAGGTAAAGAAGGAATATAAATGTATAAATTCAAGGATTTGTGGAGAAAAAAAGGTTGGATGTGAAAAGTGGGTTTAGAAGTGTTTATGCACCTGGAGAAGAGAGAAGTGTAGAGGGGGGAGAGATTTTTGGGGAAAAGTTGAGGAGTGTGTGGGGAGTTTTGAACCAATGAGAGTAATTGTGGTTGGGGGTCTTAATGCTAAAGTGGGAAAAGTTGTGGATGGAGTAGTGGGGAAATTTGGGGGGAGGGGAAATGTAAAAGGGGAACCATTAAATTTAGCTATGTGTAGAAAGAGGTTTGGTAATAAGAAACATATTTTTGAAAAAAAAGGATAAATAAAAATACAAGGATGAAATAGCACGTAAGGGAAAAAGTTTTTATTATGTATTGGTGGATAAAAGGGGTGAGAGGGTTAGGGTGACATGTTTTAGAGGGAACTATATCAGATCATTATTTTTGTAGCCACAGTTTGAGTAAAAGGTAGATAAAAAAGAAAATGGCAACAGCAAGTAAGAGAGAGGTAAAAGGTATAAACTAAGGGAGGAGGAAGTTAGGGTGAGATATAAGCAATATTGGCAGAAAGGTGGGGTAATGAAAAAAATAATGGGGGTTAAGAGAGTTGGGGTGTTTTTAAAAAGCAAATTTGAATGGGGGAGGTTTGTTTTAAAGGGGGGGGGTGCAGGAGGAAAGAGGAGTGAGGGTGGAAGAAGAAGAAGGGGGTGTAAAAGAGAAAAAGGTAGTTATGAGAGGTTTTACAAAACAGAAGGGAAAAAGAAGACAGAGTATGGAGAGTAAAGAAAGGTGAAGAGAGTGGTGAGAGAGTGCAAAAGAAGAGCTAAAGAATGGAGAGGCTCTGTCAAGAAATTTTGCTGAAAATAAAAAAAATTTGGAGGAGATAAACAAGGTAAGAAAGCCTAGAGAACGAATGGATTTGTCAGTTAAAACAGAGTAGGGGAGTTAGTGATGGGGAGCTGGAGGTATTGGGTGATGGCGGAATATTTTGAGGAACTTTAAAGTCGATGAAAAAAAAGGGGGGTAATTTATGTACTGGGAGGGGGGACAACATCGTTT
>WNWK01011455.1:0-10000 GCA_009830355.1 Cherax destructor
TGTGTATGTGTGTATGTGTATGTGTGTGTGTATGTGTATGTGTGTGGGTGTACTCACCTATTTGTGGTTGCAGGGGTCGATTCATAGCTCCTGGCCCCGCCTCTTCACTGATTGCTACTAGGTCCTCTCTCTCCCTGCTCCATGAGCTTTATCAAACCTCGTCTTAAAACTATGTATGGTTCTTGCCTCCACTACGTCGCTTTCTAGGCTATTCCACTTCCTGACAACTCTATGACTGAAGAAATACTTCCTAACATCCCTTTGACTCATAGGCGTCTTCAACTTCCAATTGTGTCCCCTTGTTTCTGTGTCCCCTCTCTGGAACTTCTTGTCTCTGTCCACCTTATCTATTCCTCGCAGTATTATATATGTCGTTATCATGTCTCCTCTAACCCTCCTGTCCTCTAGTGTCGTCAGGCCGATTTCCCTTAACCTTTCTTCGTAGGACAATCCCCTTAGCTCTGGTACTAGTCTTGTTGCAAACCTCTGCACTTTCTCTAATTTCTTGACGTGCTTGACCAGGTGTGGGTTCCAAACTGGTGCTGCATACTCCAGTATGGGCCTGACGTATATGGTGTACAGAGTCTTGAACGATTCCTTAGTGAGGTATTGGAATGCTATTCTTAGGTTTGCCAGCCGCCCGTATGCTGCAGCAGTTATCTGATTGATGTGTGCCTCAGGAGATGTGCTCGGTATTATACTCACCCCAAGATCTTTTCCTTGAGTGAGGTTTGCAGTCTTTGGCCACCTAGACTATACTCTGTCTGCGGTCTTCTTTGCCCTTCCCGATCTTCATGACTTTACATTTGGCAGGGTTAAATTCTAGGAGCCAGTTACTGGACCAGGCTTGTAGCCTGTCCAGGTCTCTTTGTAGTCCTGCCTGATCCTCGACTGATTTAATTCTTCTCATTAACTTCACATCATCTGCAAACAGGGACACTTCTGAGTCTATCCCTTCTGTTATGTCATTCACATATACCAAAAACAGTACAGGTCCTAGGACTGACCCTTGTGGAACCCCACTCGTCACAGGTGCCCACTCTGACACCTCGTCACGTACCATGACTCGTTGTTGCCTCCCTGTCAGATATTCTCTGATCCATTGCAGTGCCTTTCCTGTTACGTGTGCCTGATCCTCTAGCTTTTGCATTAACCTCTTGTGAGGAACTGTGTCGAACGCCTTCTTGCAGTCCAAGAAAATGCAGTCTATCCACCCCTCTCTCTCGTGTCTTACTTCTGTTACCTTGTCATAAAACTCCAGTAGGTTTGTGACACAGGATTTTCCTTCCCTGAAACCTTGTTGGTTGTCGTTTATAAGCTTGTGTCTTTCTAGGTGCTCCACCACTCTCCTCCTGATGATCTTCTCCATGACTTTGCATACTATACACGTCAGTGACACAGGTCTGTAGTTTAATCCCTCGTGTCTGTCTCCTTTCTTAAAAATTGGGACTACATTTGTATGTGTGTGTGTATATGTGTGTGTGTGTGTGTATATGTGTGTACTCACCTAGTTGTACTCACCTAGTTGTGGTTGCATGGGTCGAGTGTGTGTATGTGTGTGTGTGTGTATATATATGTGTGTGTGTATATATATGTGTGTGTGTGTGTGTACTCACCTAGTTGTGGTTGCATGGGTCGAGTGTGTGTGTGTGTGTGTGTATGTGTGTATGTGTGTGTGTGTGTGTGTGTGTGTGTGTGTGTGTGTGTGCATGTGTGGGTGTGTACTCACCTAGTTGTGGTTGCAGGGGTCGATTCATAGCTCCTGGCCCCGCCTCTTCCTTGGCCGCTACTGGGTCACTCTCCCTGCGCCATGTGCTTTATCATACCTCTCCTTAAAGCTATGAATGGAACCTGCCTCCACTACATCGCTTCCTAAACTATTCCACTTCCCGACGACTCTGTGACTGAAGAAATACTTCCTAACATCTCTGTGATTCAACTGAGTCTTCAACTTCCAACTGTGTCCCCTTGTTGCTGTGTCCCATCTCTGGAACATTCTGTCTCTGTCCACCTTGTCAATTCCTCTCAGTATTTTATATGTCGTTATCATGTCCCCCCTATCTCTCCTGTCCTCCAATGTCGTCAGGTCGATTTCTCTTAACCTCTCCTCGTAGGACTAGTCTTGTTGCAAATCTTTGAACTTTCTCTAGCTTCTTTACGTGCTTGGCTAGATGTGGGTTCCAAACTGGTGCTGCATACTCCAGTATGGGCCTAACGTACACAGTGTACAGGGTCATGAACGATTCTTTATTAAGATGTCGGAATGCTGTTCTTAGGTTTGCTAGGCGCCCGTATGCTGCAGCAGTTATTTGGTTGATGTGCGCCTCAGGAGATGTTCCTGGTGTTATACTCACCCCAAGATCTTTTTCCTTGACTGAGGTTTGTAGTCTCTGTCCCCCTAGACTGTACTCCGTCTGCGGTCTTCTTTGCCATTCCCCAATCTTCATGACTTTGCACTTGGTGGGGTTGAACTCCAGGAGCCAATTGCTGGACCAGGCTTGCAGCCTGTTCAGATCCCTTTGTAGTTCTGCCTGGTCCTCGTCCGATTGAATTCTGTGTGTGTGTGTGTGTGTGTGTATGTATGTGTGTGTGTGTGTGTGTGTGTATGTGTGTGTATGTATGTGTGTGTGTGTATGTGTCTGTGTGTGTGTGCGTGTGTGTGTGTGTGTGCGTGTGTCTTGTTTGTGTCAAGCACACACAGAGTTTGCTTATTTTTAACATTGATGTTTAGAGTAAGTCTGCAAGATTTGAAGGAGAATTCACACACACACACATGGGTCCTAAGAGAGGGAGCAGAGGCGCTATATGTACCACTAACAACAATCTTCAACACATCCATCGAAACAGGGCGACTACCTGAGGTATGGAAGACAGCAAATGTAGTCCCAATTTTTAAAAAAGGAGACAGACACGAAGCACTAAACTACAGACCAGTTTCATTGACATGTATAGTATGCAAGGTCATGGAGAAAAATATCAGGAGAAGAGTGGTGGAGCACCTAGAAAGGAACGAGCTTATCAACGACAGCCAGCATGGTTTCAGGGATGCGAAATCCTGCGTCACAAACCTACTGGAGTTCTATGACAGGGTGACAGCAGTACGACAAGAGAGAGACGGGTGGGTAGATTGCATTTTCTTGGACTGTAAGAAGGCGTTTGTGTGGAACTGTGTCAAAAGCCTTCTTACAGTCTTAAGAAAACACAGTCTACCAACCCCTCTCTCTCTTGTCTTACTGCTGTCACCCTGTCATAGAACTCCAGTTGGTTTGTGATACAGGATTTCTCGTCCCTGAAACCGTGCTGGTTGTCGTTGATAAGCTCATTCCTTTCTAGGTGTTCCACCACTCTTCTTCTGATAATCTTTTCCATGACTTTGCATACTATACATGTTAGTGACACTGGTCTGTGTGTGTGTTTGTGTGTGTATGTATGTATGTTTAGACTTCGCAGAACAAGCGAAATATTTACAAACATTTATCTCGGGCCGGAGGAGACTTGAACCTACAAGTTTGAGACAACGTGTGCAGTGCTATACACACCATGCCAGACTGGACAATACGTTGGTGTCCAGCCAAGCTAGACGTTGGTTTTAGAGCAGCCAGCACCAGGTCCACACAAGAAATTAGTGCAGAAGCTAGAGGATCAGGCAGGAATAACAGGGAAGGCACTACAATGGATCAGGGAATACCTGTCAGGAAGACAACAGCGAGTCGTGGTACGTGGTGAGGTGTCAGAGTGGGCACCTGTAACGAGCGGGGTGCCACAGGGATAAGTTCTAGGACCAGTGCTGTTTCTGGTATTTGTGAACGACATGACGGAAGGAATAGACTCCGAAGTGTCCCTGTTTGCAGATGATGTGAAGTTGATGAGAAGAATTCAATCGGACGAGGACCAGGCAGAACTACAGAGGGATCTGGACAGGCTGCAAGCCTGGTCCAGCGATTGGCTTCTGGAGTTCAACCCCACCAAGTGCAAAGTCATGAAGATTGGAGAAGGGCAAAGAAGACCGCAGACGGAGTACAGTCTAGGGGGACAGAGACTACAAACCTCACTCAAGGAAAAAAGATCTTGGGGTGAGTATAACACCAGGTACATCTCCTGAGGCGCACATCAACCAAATAACTGCTGCAGCATATGGGCGCCTAGCAAACCTAAGAACAGCATTCCGACATCTTAATAAAGAATCGTTCAGTACCCTGTACACTGTGTACGTTAGGCCCATACTAGAGTATGCAGCACCAGTTTGGAACCCACACCTAGCCAAGCACGTAAAGAAACTAGAGAAAGTGCAAAGATTTGCAACAAGACTAGTCCCGGAGCTAATGGGTATGTCCTACGAGGAGAGGTTAAGGGAAATCGACCTGACGACACTGGAGGACAGGAGGGATAGGGAGGACATGATAACGACATATAAAATACTGAGAGGAATTGACAAGGTGGACAGAGACAGAATGTTCCAGAGATGGGACACAGCAACAAGGGGACACAGTTCGAAGTTGAAGACTCAGATGAATCACAAGGATGTTAGGAAGTATTTCTTCAGTAACAGAGTGGTCAGGAAGTGGAATAGTTTGGGAAGCGATGTAGTGGAGGCAGGATCCATTCATAGCTTTAAGAAGAGGTATGATAAAGCTCATGGCGCAGGGAGAGTGACCCAGTAGCAGCCAGTAAAGAGGTGGGGCCAGGAGCTATGACTCGACCCCTGCAACCACAACTAGGTGAGTACAACTAGGTGAGTACACACACACACACACACACACACATACACACACACACATACACACCAACGACTCCATTACCTTCACCTTTGACCTACTCCATCGCAAAGGTTACAAAGTCGCTGTTAAGGAAGGTAAATTCCTCAGGGCACCATTATAGTGCCTATGGTGCCATTGCTGCTCCATCACAACTCAACATTACATAAAAAATATATATATATATATATATATATATATATATATATATATATATATATATATATATATATATATAAAGTGACTGGAAGATACGTGTGTTTTTTCATGTGTTTCTTATATGTTTCTCACATGTGTTTTCTCATGTATTTTTATTTTTCATGTGTTTTTCCCGTGTTTCACACATGTTGCTGAGGTGTCTCAGAGCACTAAGACTCTTACTGTCACTCCCACAGGGTGGGTGCAGATGTGACCACGTGTGTGTACATCTGGACGAACACCTGCAGCGCTGGCAGTGCATCTGTGACGACCAGTGGGTCCTTGACACGGACGGCAACACCTGCGTCCGTAAGTTGTGCTAATGTGAGATTTCAACTTTAAACAAATTGATTGGAGCAATTTGACAGGAAATTTAGAGTCAAGTGATTTTCTTGATACGATTCAGGATTGTTTTTTGAAACAGTTGGTGAAAGAACCAACTAGAGGAAATAACCAGCAGGGAATCGCTTATTATTAATCTTGAGGTTAATGATGAGCTTGGGGAAGTGATCACAAATCACTCAGTTTTAATATATCATGGAATTACCCTAATAATGACAATCAAGTCTCTGTCCCTGACTTCCGCCTGGCTGATTTCATAGGACTGAAAAATTACCTGGGTAGGCTGAACTGGAATGACCTGACAGTGGGTCAGGTAGGTGGTGATTGTCAATATGACGTTTTCCAGAGAATAGTTCTAGCTGCTCAGACAGCTTATGTTCCTAATAGGGAAATCAGATCAAACATAAATGATCCTAAATGGATGAACAATAGATTAAAACATCTCATTGGTCAAAAGAGAGGTATATATAGGCGAATCAAAAGAGGAGAGGGGCAATTAAGTAATCAATATATTCAGTTAAAGAGAGAAATAAAAAAGGGAATAAGAAAAGCAAAAAGAAACTATGAGGTTAAAGTTGCAAGAGAATCGAAGACTAACCCAAAAGGATTTTTTCAGGTATACAGAAGTAAGATTAGGGACAAGATAGGCCCACTCAAAAGTTACTCAGGTCAGCTCACCGTCAGTGATAAGGAAATGTGTAGAATTTTTAACACTTACTTCCTCTCAGTTTTTACACAAGAAGATATTAGCGATATTCCAGAAATAATAAATTATGTAGAACAGGACGATAGTAAACTATGCATGATTAGGGTCACAAGTGACATGGTCCTTAGACAAATAGATAAATTAAAACCTAACAAATCCCCAGGCCCTGATGAACTGTATGCAAGGGTTCTAAAGGAATGTAAAGAGGAGCTTAGCAAACCTATGGCTAATCTTTTCAACATATCACTGCAAACTGGCATGGTGCCAGATAAGTGGAAAATTGCAAATGTAATACCTATTTTCAAAGCAGGTGACAGGTCCTTAGCTTCGAACTATAGACCAATAAGCCTAACCTCCATAGTGGGAAAATTTATGGAATCAATAATTGCCGAGGCAATTCGTAGCCATTTTGAAAAGCATAAATTAATCAATGAATCTCAGCACGGTTTTACAAAAGGGCGTTCCTGCCTTACAAATTTAATAACTTTTTTCACTAAGGTATTTGAGGAGGTAGATCATGGTAATGAATATGATATTGTGTATATGGACTTCAGTAAGGCTTTTGATAGAGTCCCACATCAGAGACTATTGAGGAAAATTAAGG
The DNA here is from genome assembly GCA_009830355.1 of Cherax destructor. NCBI lineage: Eukaryota > Metazoa > Arthropoda > Malacostraca > Decapoda > Parastacidae > Cherax > Cherax destructor. The sequence continues at coordinate 6,605 of WNWK01011455.1, forward strand.
CACACGGAATAGGAAGAGAAATTTTTTCCTGGATAGAGGCATAGTTGACAAATAGGAAGCAGAGAGTTTGCATAAATGGAGAGAAATCAGAATGTGGGCACGTCTCAAGCGGTGTTCCACAGGGGTCGGTATTGGCCCCCTTGTTGTTCACAATCTACATAAACGACATACATGAGGGAATAAATAGCGACATAAGCAAGTTTGCCGATGACACCAAAATAGGCCGTCCAATTCATTCAAATGAGGACATTAGAGCACTCCAGGAAGATTTGAATAGACTGATGCAGTGGTCGGAGAAGTGGCAAATGCAGTTTAATATAGATAAATGCAAAGTTCTAAATATTGGACAGGACAATAACCATGCCACATATAAACTAAATAATGTAGATCTTAATACTACTGATTGCGAAAAGGATTTAGGAGTTCTGGTTAGCAGTAATCTAAAACCAAGACAGCAGTGCATAAGTGTTCGCAATAAAGCGAACAGAATCCTTGGCTTCATATCAAGAAGTATAAATAATAAGAGTCCTCAGGTTGTTCTTCAACTCTATATATCCTTGGTTAGGCCTCATCTAGATTATGCTGCACAGTTTTGGTCACCGTATTACAGAATAGATATAAATGCACTGGAAAACATACAAAGGAGGATGACTAAGTTGATCCCATGTATCAGAAATCTTCCCTATGAGGATAGACTGAGGGCCCTGAATCTGCACTCTCTAGAAAGGCGTAGAATTAGGGGGGATATGATTGAGGTGTATAAATGGAAAACAGGAATAAATAAAGGGGATGTAAATAGCGTGCTGAAAATATCTAGTATTGACAGGACTCGCAGCAATGGCTTTAAGTTGGATAAATTCAGATTCAGGAAGGATATAGGAAAGCATTGGTTTGGTAATAGAGTTGTCGATGAGTGGAACAAACTCCCGAGTACAGTTATAGAGGCTAAAACGTTGTGTAGTTTTAAAAATAGGTTAGATAAATACATGAGTGGGTGCGGGTGGGTGTGAGTTGGACCTGACTAGTTTGTGCTACTAGGTCAGATGCCGTGCTCCTTCCTTAAGTGAATGTGACCTGACCTGGCTGGGTTGGAGCATTGGCTTAAACCGGTGGGAGACTTGGACTTGCCTCGCATGGGCCAGTAGGCCTGCTGCAGTGTTCCTTCTTTCTTATGTTCTTAAGTACACGAGCGTCCGCATCACGCTCCCGGCGTCTGCTGATGTTGACTGAAACGACGTTTTGCCCTCTTATATTCCTTTATTATTATTATTATTATTATTATTATTATTATTATTATTATTATTATTATTATTATTATTATTATTATTATTATTTTATTATTATTATAATTACTATTATTATTATCAGAATACATATTTACCTACATAGGTACACCAGGATACATTGTTACTTTCTCTCTCTCTCTCTCTCTCCCTTTCCTCCCTTTCTTCTCTCTCTTTTTATCTACCCTCTCCCTACCTATTTCTCTCCCCTCCCTCTCTCTTTATCTCCCTCCCTCCCTCCTTCCTTCTCTCCCCTCCTGCTATTCCTGCACCAGATGCAATACAATAGTTACAGATAAAAGAGGTGTTTGAATATACGAGGCGCGAGAATGAGTGGGAATAGAGCCGGGTGGGATATTTTAAGAGCTATATTTTCCACGTTTGTCTGTGAGGCAGATGGTGGTGATGTCTGCCTGTCTGTCTACCTGTCTGTATGTCTGTCTGTCTGTCTGTCTGTCTGTCTGTCTGTCTGTCTGTCTGTCTGTCTGTCTGTCTGTGTCTGTCTGTCTGTCTGTCTGTCTGTCTGTCTGTCTGTCTGTCTGTCTGTCTGTCTGTCTGTCTGTCTGTCTGTCTGTCTGTCTGTCTGTCTGTCTGTCTGTCTGTCTGTGTCTGTCTGTGTCTGTCTGTCTGTCTGTCTGTCTGTCTGTCTGTCTGTCTGTCTGTCTGTGGTTTTGTTAACGTTCCACACAAGAAAGTTCAAGAAAGTAGTGGCTCATGGTATAGGAGGGTAGTTATCTCCTGGGTCAAGGCAAGAGAGACAGACAGACAGACAGACAGACAGACAGAGAAAGAGAGAGAGAGTCTTCAAGCAGACTGGTTTGTGTGTACTCACCTAGTTATGGTTGCAGAGGTCGATTCACAGCTCCTGGCCTCTCCTCTTCACTGGTCGCTACTAGGTCACTCTCTGTGCTCCAAGAGCTTTATCATACCTCTTCTTAAAGCTATGTATGGATCCTGCCTCCACTACATCACTTCCCAGACTATTCCACTTCCTGACAACTCTGTGACTGAAGAAATACTTCCTAACATCCCTGTGATTCATATGAGTCTTCAACGTCCAACTGTGACCCCTTGTTGCTGTGTCCCATCTCTGGAACATCCTGTCTCTGTCCACCTTGTCAGTTCTTCTCAGTATTTTATATTATTATCATCATCATTATTATGTGTGTGTGTGTGTGTGGTTGCGATTACTGGAGAATGCTTCTCCTTATCGTCTTGAAACTTTACAAGCCAGTGTTGCCTACGTAGAGGAAAGTCTGGATGGGCCCTCGACCGCATAGATGCAAATTTGTCGATGTTAATGAAGAAACTGTGACAATGGCCGACCTGTTGATAGTGGTGTACCACAAGGTCAGTGCTGAGTCCCATACTGCTTATAAAGGTCGTAGATGAGGGAATGAAGGGTGGGCATACAGGGAGGGATTAAAGGGAAGGAAATAAATATAGGGGAAATAAATTGACTATCACGCTAAAAATAATTTTTGTTGTGAAGACTATAGACCATCAGGATGATCTGGATCAGTGGAAGCTGTGCTGTCAGTCTGGATCAGTGGAAGCTGTGCTGTCAGTCTGAATCAGTGGATGCTGTGCTGTCAGTCTGGCCTGACACAGGTCACTTCTGACCACTGTCACCTTTCACTCCATGGGCAAGCAAATAACTGTGGCACTTCTAAGGTAAATAACATAGCTCTTGGACAAGCAAAAGATCTGTGGCTTGTGGTTGGCAGTGATCTAAAGCCAAGACGACACTGTAGACATGATAAAGTGGCTGTAACTCCTGCCTCCGTATCGAGAAGACTAAATAACAGGAGTACTTAGCTTAAATACTTCAACTTAATATGTCCATGGTAAAGCTTCGTTTAGATAATGCTGCACAGTTCTGGTCATCATGTTGCAGAATGGACATAAATGCTGCACAGTTCTGGTCATCATGTTGCAGAATGGACATAAATGCTCCACAGTTCTGGTCATCATGTTACAGAATGGACATAAATGCTGCACAGTTCTGGTCATCATGTTACAGAATGGACATAAATGCTGCACAATTCTGACTCTGTATTACAGTATGGACATAAATGATGGACAGTTCTGGTCATCATGTTACAGTATGGAC
>WNWK01011455.1:15000-30000 GCA_009830355.1 Cherax destructor
CACAGCAGACTCTGGGGTGACCTTCCCACAGACTGTCTACCTTATCATCATAGTGATGGGCATTCTGCTCATCATTCTGATATCTACCACATCTATCTGCTGTTGTGAGTATGCACCACCTTCTTGGGCATGGTGAAGTTGTGGTAGGGAGGCTGGTAGGAGGTAGAGTTAGTGGTTGTTGTGGTGCTAGTAGTTACAGCACCGAGGGTAGTAGTTGCGGTAGTGATAGTAGTGGTAGTAGTAGTAGTAGTAGTAGTAGTGGTAGTAGTAATAGTAGTAGTAGTAGTACTAGTAGTAGTGGTAGTAATAATAGTAGTGCTATTTGTAATAGTAGTTAGCTAACTGTCTCATTTTGAGAAGAAACCGATTGTTTTAATAGAATTATGAGTAACTAAGTACCATCTCCCCTCACAGTAACTAAGTACCATCTCTCCCCGGAGTAACTAAGTACCATCTCCTTTCACAGTAACTAGGTACCATCTTCCCTCACAGTAACTAGGTATCTTCTACCCTCACAATAACTAAGTACCATCTCCCCTCAAAGTAACTAGGTACCATCTACCCTCACAATAGCTAAGTACCATATACCCTCACAGTAACTAGGTACCAACTCCCCTCGCAGTAACTAGGTACCATCTACCCTCACAATAACTAAGTACCATCTCCCCTCACAGTAACTAGGTATCATATACCCTCACAGTAACTAAGTACCATATACCCTCACAGTAACTTGGTACCATCTCCCCCTCACAGTAACTAGGTACCATCTACTCTCACAGTAACTAAGTACCATCTCCCCTCACAGTAACTAGGTACCATCTCCCCTCATAATAACTAGGTACCATCTCTCCCCCACAGACAACAGGTACCAGCGTAAGAAGTTTGATCTAATGAGACGAGGTATGTTCAGCGGGGGTCCTGAAATTCAGCTGAGTGGACTCAGAGCGTCCTCAGGAGGTATGGTGACTGAGTACAATCCTAATTACGAGTTCGGAGGCGGTACCTGTACGATCAAGGACCTGAGGGAGATACCACGAGAGAATCTGACGCTGGTTAAGTGAGTACCTGAGGAAGATTGTAGTTGATTTTGGGTACCTGAGGAAGATTGTGGTTAATTGTGGTGAAGTATGGATGGTAGTGATTTTTATATATATATATATATATATATATATATATATATATATATATATATATATATATATATATATATATATCCTTCTTGGTGTGCCATCATCAGTGTCATAGCTCTGCTGTGTTAGGGCAAGGAGGGAAGAAGGGCAAGGAAGGGAGAGGAAGAGAGGAAGTAAAGGAGGTAATGACACGAATGAGAGGAAATGGAAGGGATTAGAAGGAAGAGTGTTAAAGAGGAGCTGGAGGAACAGAGAGAGAGAGAGAGAGAGAGAGAGTCCAATTAATTAGAGTCAGCTATCAGGTTTCATCCTAGAGTTGTTTAGCTAGCTTTATGTTGCTCTAGAGGAGGAGTAGCAGGAGGAAGAGGAGGAAGAGGAAGAGGAGAAGGAAGAAAAGGAATGTCAAGAACGGGAACTGATATATATAAGGAACAGTGATATATATATATATATATATATATATATATATATATATATATATATATATATATATATATATATATATATATATATATATATATATATGCAAAAAGATCACAGTAAACAGGTGATATCAAAATATGCAAGAAAACCACTATGAAAAAATAGAAGAATTCCAAGCGCTTTCGTGACTACTCACATTATCAAGGAACTATAAAAGGAAACATGACAAGAAGGCTTATAAAGAGGCAGAATACACCTCACAGTCACATCACACTAACAAAGACAACACCTCACAGTAGCGTAACATCTCACGACTCTTCACAGAGTATGTGTCTGTGTGTCTCAGTGTATATACACTGAGAGGTGTATATCTCTCAGTGTATATACACTGGTAGTTTACATTACGTTTTAGGTATTAAGGTATTCTTGACTGGTGGGGTACCGGTGTAGTAGATAGATTTTAAACCCCATTAACCAAGCAACGTGGGCACTACAAGGGAGAGGAGCGAGGGATACCCAGAGCTTAGGTGCCAGGGATACCCATGGCTCAGGTACCAGGGATACCCATGGCCCAGGTTCCAGGGATACTCAGCGCACAGACGCCAGGGATACCCAGGGCACAGGTGACATGGATACCCATGGCACATGTGCCAGGGATAACCATGGCACAGGTGCCAGGGATACAATTGGCACAGGTGTCAGGGTTACCCACAGCACAGATACCAGAGATACACAGGGCACAAGTACCAGGGATACCCAAGGCACAGGTGCCAGGGATACACATGGCACAAGTGCCATTGATACCCATGGTACAGGTGCCAAGAATAATAAAGATGACACTGTAACAAGGGTGAGAGAGATGGCTGGCACTGCAATATTGCAGGAGGGTGAAGGAGGCGCATGAGCCAAGGGGAGACAGTTGGCACTACAAAGGGGGTGAGAGGGGAGGGAGAGAGTGTATAGTGCCACAAGTGCCAATGGCACTACCACACTTTTGCGTTTTCCTTTGGGGTTGCCATGGCAACTCTTGCTTGATCGGATGCTGCTGCTGCTCTCTCTCTCTCTCTCTCTCTCTCTCTCTCTCTCTCTCTCTCTCTCTCTCTCTCTCTCTCTCTCTCTCTCTCTCTCTCTCTCTCTCTCTCTTCTCTCTCTCTCTCTCTCTCTCTCTCTCTCTCTCTCTCTCTCTCTCTCTCTCTCTCTCTCTCTCTCTCTCTCTCTCTCTCTCTCGTGTTCTTCATTCACTCTGCTCTGAGGTGCTTCTACCCCTATGGTGTGGTATCCCTCAGGGGGTTCAATGGTGTGATATCCCTCTGGAGGGTTCTTTGTCGTGGTATCCCTCTGGAAGGTTCTATGGTGTGGTATCCTTCAGGAAGGTTCTATGGTATTCCTCAGGTGGGTTCATTTGTGTGGTATCCCTCTCGTGGGTTCTTTGGTGTGGTATCCCACAGGAGGGTTCTATGGTGTGGTATTCCACAGGAGGGTTCTATGGTGTGGTATCCTTCTGGAGGGTTCTATTTTGTGGTATCCCACAGAAGGGTTCTATGGCATGGTATACCACAGGAGAATTCTATGGTTTTCCTCTGGTAGGTTCAATGGTGTAGTATCTCTCTGGAAGGTTCTATTGTGTGGTATCCCTCTGGAAGGTTCTATGGTGTGGTATTTTTCAGGGGGATTCTATGGTATTCCCCAGGTAGGTTCAATGGTGTGGTATCCCTCTGGTGGGTTCTTTGATGTGGTATACCACAGGAGGGTTCTTTGGCGTGGTATCCCTCTGGAGGGTTTTATGGTATGGTATCCCACAGGAGGGTTCTATGGTGTGGTATCCCTCTGGAGGGTTAAATGGTGTTGCATCCCTCTGGAAGGTTCTATGGTGTGGTATCCCTCTGAAGCATTCTGGAAACCTCTTCGGTATCCCTCTCCGGATACTTTTTTTTAAAATTTGCTTTAGAAACGCTTCTGAAAAGTTTGGTATCCTTAGGGGAAAAATTATGTATGCCTAGGCCTATTGCGTGCCATGAAGAGGTTTCCGGCATCCCTGGAAAGTACTTGGGGTTTCCCTGTGTTGAAGAAGCTCCTTGCATGCCTTTGGAAAGCTCCTTGCATGCCTTTGGAAAGCTTCTTGCAGGACTTTGGAAAGCCGTTTTTATTCTTTTGAAAAGTTTCTTGTCATGTCTGAAAAGCACCTTGGGCGAAAATAGTGTCCATAGGTCCCTGGAATGGCTTTTTTGGCTAAGTATATTGTCCTTGATGGCTTGTCAGATCCCTGGAATGGCTTCTTGGATAGGTATATAGTCAATAATGGCTTGTCAGATCCCTGGAATGGCTTCTTGGGTGAACTGGAAAGAGCTTCTGTGGTCATTAGAATGCAGTTTGAGTGCACCTGGAAGCCTATGGTGCTTCTGGAAAGCTCGTGAAGTGAGACCTCTGAAAATATGTATATTCTTTCACATGGAAACTTCGTCAGACTTGTCTGGAAAGCTGCTGGAAGATGTGTGTGCTGTAAGACTTATGTGCTGGAAGACCTGTGTGCTGGAAGACTTGTGTGCTGGAAGACTTGTGTGCTGGAAGACTTGTGTGCTGGAAGACTTGTGTGCTGGAAGACTTGTGTGCTGGAAGACTTGTGTGCTGGAAGACGTGTGCTGGAAGACTTGTGTGCTGGAAGATTTGTGTGCTGGAAGACTTGTGTGCTGGAAGATTTGTGTGCTACAAAACTTATGTGCTAGAAGACCTGTCTGTAGCTTCCAGGAGGTTTCCAGACATGTCTTCCAGCACACAAGTCTTGTATGCTGGAATACTTGTGTGCTGGAAGACATGTCTGGAAACCTTCTGGAAGCTACATCATGATTTATTTTACCTCTCGTAGGTAGTGTGGAACCCTGCCTGGTGAGGCTTCCATGACTAACTCCTTCAAGGGTTCCAGAAAGTCATTTAAATGTTCTGAAGAAGACATCAGGAGTGTCTGAAATTGATAAGGATTTGCTGGAAATAATTTATGTCTTTTTTTGTTGTCCACCTCTTCCCTTTTTATCAGCCCTTATCTGTATTTTCTCCTGTCTTCTTGTTTTAGCATCGATTATTCTTTCCTGGTTCTCTCTTCGTGTTAGGTTATTCCATCTTTCTGTTTTCTCTTGTTTAATTCATCTTTTTTTTTCTTTCTCTCTGCTTACTTCTTCTTCTTCTTCTTCTTCTTCTTCTTCTTCTTCTTCTTCTTCTTCTATTTCTTCTTCTTCTTCTTCCTCTTCTTCTTCTTCTTCTTCCTATTTTTTCTTCTTCTTCCTCTTCTTCTTCTTCTTCTTCTTCTTCTTCTTCTTCTTCTTCTTCCTTCTTCTTCTTCTTCTTCTTCTTCTTCTTCTTCTTCTTCTTCTTCTTCTTCTTCTTCTTCCTTTTCTTCTTCTTCTTCTTCTTCTTCCCTTCTTCTTCTTCTTCTTCTTTTCTTCTTCTTCTTCTCTTCTTCCCTTTTTCTTCTTCTTCTTCTTCTTCTTCTCTTCTTCTTCTTCTTCTTCTTCTTCTTCTTCTTCTTCTTCTTCTTCTTTCTTCTTCTTCTTTCTTCTTCTTCTTCCTCTTCTTCTTCTTCTTCTTCTTTCCTCTTCTTTCTTCTTCTTCTTCTTCTTCTTCTTCCTTCTTCTTCTTCTTCTTCTTCTCTTTTTCTTCTTCTTCTTCTTCTTCTTCTTCTTCTTCTTCTTCTTCTTCTTCCTTCTTCTTCTTCTTCTTCTTCTTTTCTTCTTCTTCTTCTTCTTCTTCTTCTTCTTCTTCTTCTTCTTCTTCTTCTTCTTCTTCTTCAGTTCTTTTACTTTTCTATCTTCTTCTCCTTCTTCCTCTTCACTGCTCTTCTCTACCCTTATCTTCTTCTGTCCTCTCTTACTGCCTCTCACTGCCTCTTCTCTTCTCTACTGCCTCTCACTGCTCTCACCTTACTGTCTCATGCTCCACTGCCACTCACTGCCACTCACTGCCACTCACTGCCTCTCACTGCCTTTCACTGCCTCCCACTGCCTCTCACTGCCTCCCACTGCCACTCACTGCCTCTCACTACAGCACGACAATCGTTTTAAAACTCTTGTACAACAGGCCTCTCTGGCCTGTGTGTGTGTGTGTGTGTGTGTGTGTGTGTGTGTGTGTGTGTTTACCTGGAGAGAGTTCCGGGGGTCAACGCCCCCGCGGCCCGGTCTGTGACCAGGCCTCATGGTGGATCGGGGCCTGATCAACCAGGCTGTTACTTCTGGCCGCACGCAGTGTGTGTGTTTGTGTGTGGGATTGGATGAGCGATGGTGAATGTGCTCCCTCTTTTTACGTCCCCCTCGAGATAAATATTTAAGTATTTCCTCTAATTTTGAGAATATTGCATTATGGGTGAAGAATATCTCTCTAAATATTCGTAGTCTCTCGGGTGAAGAGAAGTTACCGTGATTGTCTTCCTCTTCCTTGCTTTATCACAACTGTCTTCCTCTTCCTTGCTTTATCACAACTGTCTTCTTCTTCTCCTTGCAGAGCGTTGGGTCAAGGCGCCTTCGGTGAGGTATACCAGGGATACCTCAAGAACTATGCTGGCGACTCTGTAGAGATGCCGGTGGCTGTCAAGGTCAGTATCCCTCACTTTCACCCTCACTTTCACCAGTGAGGGAAAGTGTCTTCTTTAAGAGAGAGTGAGAGAGAGTTTCCTGAAACAGTGAGAGACAGACAGACAGACAGACAGAGACAGACAGACATAGACAGAGACAGACAGACATAGACAGAGACAGACAGACAGACAGAGACAGACAGACAGACAGACATAGACAGAGACAGACAGACAGACAGAGACATACAGACAAACAGACATAGACAGAGACAGACAGACAGACAGACAGACAAACAGAGACAGACAAACAGACAGACAGAGACAGAGACAGACAAACAGACAGACAGAGACAAACAAACAGACAGACAGAGACAGAGACAGACAGACAGAGTTTCTTGAAACAAAAAAAAATAATTAAAATCAATTTTACATATTTCGACTTCCAAATGATGTCCTCTTCAGCAGATCTGCTGAAGAGGACATTAGCTTTAAATGTTAGATCATGTGCGTGAAAGGAGGGACATACTGTGAGAGTAACAGGGATACTGTGAGAGTAACAGGGATACTGTGAGAGTAACAGATGCTGTGAGAGTAACAGGGATACTGTGAGAGTAACAGAGATACTGTGAGAGTACCAGATGCTGTGAGAGTAACAGGGATACTGTGAGAGTAACAGGGATACTGTGAGAGTAACAGGGATACTGTAAGAGTAACAGGGATACTGTGAGAGTAACACGGATACTGTAAGAGTAACAGGGATACTGTGAGAGTAACAGGGATACTGTAAGAGTGACAGGGATACTGTGAGAGTAACAGGGATACTGTGAGAGTAACAGGGATACTGTGAGAGTAACAGGGATACTGTGAGAGTAACAGGGATACTGTGAGAGTAACAGGGATACTGTGAGAGTAACAGGGATGCTGTAAGTAACAGGGATACTGTGAGAGTAACAGGATGCTGTGAAGTAACAGGATACTGTGAGAGTAACAGGGATACTGTGAGAGTAACAGGGATACTGTGAGAGTAACAGGGATACTGTGAGAGTAACAGGGATACTGTGAGAGTAACAGGGATACTGTGAGAGTAACAGGGATACTGTGAGAGTAACAGGGATACTGTGAGAGTAACAGGGATACTGTAAGAGTGACAGGGATACTGTGAGAGTAACAGGGATACTGTGAGAGTAACAGGGATACTGTGAGAGTAGAACTAGTAACAGGATACTGTAAGAGTGACAGGGATACTGTGAGAGTAACAGGAATACTGTAAGAGTGACAGGGATACTGTGAGAGTAACAGGGATACTGTGAGAGTAACAGGGATACTGTAAGAGTGACAGGGATACTGTGAGAGTAACAGGGATACTGTGAGAGTAACAGGGATACTGTGAGAGTAACAGATGCTGTGAGAGTAACAGATGCTGTGAGAGTAACAGATGCCGTGAGAGTAACAGATGCTGTGAGAGTAACAGATGCTGTGAGAGTAACAGATGCTATGAGAGTAACAGATGCTGTGAGAGTAACAGATGCTGTGAGAGTAACAGATGCTGTGAGAGTATCAGAGATGCTGTGAGAGTAACAGAGATGCTGTGAGAGTAACAGATGCTGTGAGAGTAACAGATGCTGTGAGAGTAACAGATGCTGTGAGAGTAACAGAGATGCTGTGAGAGTAACAGAGATGCTGTGAGAGTAACAGATGCTGTGAGAGTAACAGATGCTGTGAGAGTATCAGAGATGCTGTGAGAGTAACAGATGCTGTGAGAGTAAGAGAGATGCTGTGAGAGTAAGAGAGATGCTGTGAGAGTAACAGAGATGCTGTGAGAGTAACAGATGCTGTGAGAGTAACAGATGCTGTGAGAGTAACAGATGCTGTGAGAGTAACAGAGATGCTGTGAGAGTAACAGATGCTGTGAGAGTAACAGATGCTGTGAGAGTAACAGAGAAGCTGTGAGAGTAACAGAGATGCTGTGAGAGTAAGAGATGATGTGAGAGTAACAGATGCTGTGAGAGTAACAGATGCTGTGAGAGTAACAGATGCTGTGAGAGTAACAGATGCTGTGAGAGTAACAGAGATGCTGTGAGAGTAACAGAGATGCTGTGAGAGTAACAGATGCTGTGAGAGTAACAGATGCTGTGAGAGTAACAGAGATGCTGTGAGAGTAACAGAGATGCTGTGAGAGTAAGAGATGCTGTGAGAGTAAGAGAGATGCTGTGAGAGTAACAGAGATGCTGTGAGAGTAACAGATGCTGTGAGAGTAAGAGATGCTGTGAGAGTAACAGATGCTGTGAGAGTAACAGAGATGCTGTGAGAGTAACAGATGCTGTGAGAGTAACAGATGCTGTGAGAGTAACAGAGATGCTGTGAGAGTAACAGATGCTGTGAGAGTAAGAGATGCTGTGAGAGTAAGAGAGATGCTGTGAGAGTAACAGAGATGCTGTGAGAGTAAGAGATGCTGTGAGAGTAAGAGAGATGTGAGAGTAACAGAGATGCTGTGAGAGTAACAGATGCTGTGAGAGTAACAGAGATGCTGTGAGAGTAAGAGATGCTGTGAGAGTAAGAGAGATGTGAGAGTAACAGAGATGCTGTGAGAGTAACAGATGCTGTGAGAGTAAGAGATGCTGTGAGAGTAACAGATGCTGTGTTCCCTGTAGACGCTGCCTGAGATGTCCAGTAACCAGGCGGAGATGGACTTCCTGATGGAGGCGCTCATCATGTCCAAATTCGCACATCCCAATATCGTCCACTTCATCGGCGTGTGTTTCAACAAGCTTCCCCGCTTCATAGTACTGGAGCTGCTCTCTGGAGGCGACCTTAAGAGCTTCCTGAGGGAAGCCAGGCCTAAGCCGGTGAGTTGTTCTGGCTTTCTGCCTTTGTTTGTGTGTGTGTGTGTGTGTGTGTGTGTGTGTGTGGATAGTACAGAGAAGGTGGAGGTTAGATCATCCTCTAGGTGAGATAGTGGAGGCTGCATCATCCTCCAGGTGAGATAGTGGAGGCTGCATCATCCTCCAGTTGAGATAGTGGAGGCTGCATCATCCTCCAGGTGAGATAGTGGAGGCTGCATCATCCTCCAGGTGAGATAGTGGAGGCTGCATCATCTTCCAGGTGAGATAGTGGAGGCTGCATCATCCTCCAGGTGAGATGATGGAGGCTGCATCATCCTCCAGGTGAGATAGTGGAGACTGCATCATCCTCCAGGTGAGAGAAATAGATAATTCTTTTAAACTCCCTCTCACTATATATATACATACTATATATATATATATATATATATATATATATATATATATATATATATATATATATATATTTTTCAAGACAAAATACAATGGGGAGTAAAACAACATAGATAACTCAGAGCTACATGTCAAATACTTCGTCCAACTCCCCGGCAGTGGGCCGCGTGTCCAGAATACTGCAGGCATTTCCCCTCTGGATCGCAACACTGAGTCTCTGAAAGAGGAAACTGGTCGCCCTGTGGTCCTTGGTTTCTATGATGAGTTTTCCACCCAGCTCCTTGAGAAACTTTAGAGCACACTTGCCCCATGCTCCATGGGTCTCCGACCCTATTGGGATGAAGTTATATATATATATATGTGTGTGTGTGAGTGTGTGTGTGTGTTTCTCTCAAAAAAGTTACATTAATTGACTTATTTTACCAAGTAATATTAAAGTAATAATGATTAATTGTTATTATTAATATTATTATCATTATTATTATTATTATTATTATTATTAGTAGTAGTAGTAGTAGTAGTAGTAGTAGTAGTAGTAGTAGTAGTAGTAGTAGTAGTAGTAGTAGTAGTAGTAGTATTTGTTATTATTATTGTCACCATGGCTGACACACGCCTGTCTTTCCTGTCGTCAGGATCGGCCGTCAGCTCTGACGATGAGGGACCTGCTGACGTGTGCCATGGACGTGGCCAAGGGCTGTGAATATCTGGAAGAGAAACACTTTATCCACAGAGACATAGCGGCCAGGAACTGTCTGTTGACCACCAAGGGTCCAGGAAGAGTAGTGAAGATAGCAGACTTTGGTATGGCCAGGGATATCTATAGGTGAGTGTGGCCAGGGATATCTACAGGTGAGTGTGGCTAGGGATATCTATAGGTGAGTGTGGCTAGGGATATCTATAGGTGAGTGTGGCCAGGGATATCTACATGTGAGTGTGGCTAGGGATATCTACATGTGAGTGTGGCTAGGGATATCTACAGGTGAGTGTGGCTAGGGATATCTACAGGTGAGTGTGGCTAGGGATATCTACAGGTGAGTGTGGCTAGGGATATCTACAGGTGAGTGTGGCTAGGGATATCTACAGGTGAGTGTGGCTAGGGATATCTACAGGTGAGTGTGGCTAGGGATATCTACAGGTGAGTGTGGCTAGGGATATCTACAGGTGAGTGTGGCCAGGGATATCTACAGGTGAGTGTGGCTAGGGATATCTATAGGTGAGTGTGGCTAGGGATATCTATAGGTGAGTGTGGCCAGGGATATCTACATGTGAGTGTGGCTAGGGATATCTACATGTGAGTGTAACAGGATATCTACAGGTGAGTGTGGCTAGGATATCTACAGTGAGTGTGGCTAGGATATCTACAGTGAGTGTGGCTAGGGATATCTATAGGTGAGTGTGGCAGGGATATCTACATGTGAGTGTGGCTAGGGATATCTACATGTGAGTGTGGCTAGGGATATCTACAGGTGAGTGTGGCTAGGGATATCTATAGGTGAGTGTGGCTAGGGATATCTACAGGTGAGTGTGGCTAGGGATATCTACAGGTGAGTGTGGCTAGGGATATCTACAGGTGAGTGTGGCTAGGCATATCTACAGGTGAGTGTGGCTAGGGATATCTACAGGTGAGTGTGGCTAGGGATATCTACAGGTGAGTGTGGCAAGGGATATCTACAGGTGAGTGTGGCTAGGGATATCTACAGGTGAGTGTGGCTAGGGATATCTACAGGTGAGTGTGGCTAGGGATATCTACAGGTGAGTGTGGCAGGCATATCTACAGGTGAGTGTGGCAGGATATCTACAGGTGAGTGTGGCTAGGATATCTACAGGTGAGTGTGGCAAGGGATATCTACAGGTAAGTGTGGCAGGGATATATACAGGTGAGTGTGGCTAGGATATCTACGGTGAGTGTGCAGGGATATCTACAGGTGAGTGTGGCTAGGGATACTACAGGTGAGTGTGGCTAGGATATCTACTGGTGAGTGGCTAGGATATCTACAGGTAAGTGTGGCTAGGGATATCTATAGGTGATGTGGCTAGGGATATCTATAAGTGACGTGGCAGGATATCTACAGGTAGTGTGCAGGGATATCTACAGGTGAGTGTGGCTAGGATATCTACAGGTGAGTGTGGCTAGGGATATCTACAGGTGAGTGTAGCTAGGATATCTACAGGTAGTGTGCTAGGATATCTACTGGTGAGTGTGGCTAGGGATTTCTGCAGGTGAGTGTGGCTAGGGATATCTACAGGCGAGTGTGGCTAGGGATATCTACAGGTGAGTGTGGCTAGGATATCTACAGGTGAGTGTGCTAGGATATCTACAGGTGAGTGTGGCCAGGGATATCTACAGATTAGTGTGGCCAGGGATATCTTCAAGTTAGTGTGGCTTGGTATATCTACTGGTGAGAGTGGCTAGGGATATCTACTGGTAAGTGTGGCTAGGGATATCTGTAGGTGAGTGTGGCTAGGGATATCTATAGGTGAGTGTGGCCAGGGATATCTACAGGTTAGTGTGGCTAGGATATCTACTGGTGAGTGTGGCTAGGGATATCTACAGGTGAGTATGGCTAGGGATATCTACAGGTTAGTGTGGTTAGGGATATCTACAGGTGAGTGTGGCCAGGGATATCTACAGTTAGTGTGGCGGGATATCTACGGTGAGTGTGGTTAGGGATATCTACAGGTGAGTGTGGACAGGATATCTACAGGTGAGTGTGGCAGGATATCTCAGGTTAGTGTGTAGGATATCTCAGTGAGTGTGGCAGGATATCTACAGGTGAGTGTGGCTTGAGATATCTACAGGTGAGTGTGGCCAGGGATATCTACAGGTGAGTGTGGCCTGGGATATCTACACTGGACACACATACACAGACACACACACACATACACACACACACACACACACACACACACACACACACACACTAAAATTCCCGGCGGGGCCGAAACATTTCGAAGTGTTTCGTTACACACACACACACACACACACACACACACACACACACATACATACAACAGGCCTAGTGTCTAATCGACATGTGCCTAGGACAAAATGGTAACTAACTAAGCGAGCTAGATACCTCTAAGGCGATGGGGCCAGATAACATCTCTCCATGGGTTCTGAGAGAGGGAGCAGAGGAGCTATGTGTACCCCTAACAATGATCTTCAACACATCTATCGAAACAGGGCAACTACCTGAGGTATGGAAGACAGCAAATGTAGTCCCAATTTATAAAAAAGGAGACAGAAACGTAGCACTAAACTACAGACCAGTGTCACTGACATGTATAGTATGCAAGGTCATGGAGAAGATAGTCGTCAGGAGAAGAGTGGTTGAGCACCTAGAAAGGAATGAGCTTATCAACGACGGCCAACAAGGTTTTAGGGACGGGAAATCCTGTGTCACAAACCTATTGGAGTTCTACGACAGGGTGACAGCAATAAGGCAAGAGAGAGAGGGGTGGGTAGATTGCATATTCTTGGAGTGTAAGAAGGCGTTTGACACAGTTCCACACAAGAGATTAGTGCAGAAGCTGGAGGACCAGGCAGGGGTAACAGGGAAAGCACTACATTGGATCAGGGAATACCTGTCAGGAAGACAGCAGCGAGTCATGGTCCGTGGCGAGGTGTCAGAGTGGGCGCCGGTGACGAGCGGGGTTCCACAGGGGTCAGTCCTGGGACCAGTGCTGTTTCTGGTATTTGTGAACGACATGATGGAAGGAATAGACTCCGAAGTGTCCCTGTTTGCAGATGATGTGAAGTTGATGAGAAGAATTCAGTCGGACGAGGACCAGGCAGAACTACAAAGGGATCTGGACAGGCTGCAAGCCTTGTCCAGCAATTGGTTCTTGGAGTTCAACCCCACCAAGTGCAAAGTCATGAAGATTGGGGAAGAGCAAAGAAGACCGCAGACGGAGTACAGTCTAGGGGGCCAGAGACTGCAAACCTCAATCAAGGAAAAAGACCTTGGGGTGAGTATAACACCAGGTACATCTCCTGAGGCGCACATCAACCAAATAACTGCTGCAGCATATGGGCGCCTAGCAAACCTAAGAACAGCATTCCGACATCTTAATAAAGAATCGTTCAGGACCCTGTACACTGTGTACGTTAGGCCCATACTGGAGTATGCAGCACCAGTTTGGAACCCACACCTAGCCAAGCACGTGAAGAAGCTCGAGAAAGTGCAAAGGTTTGCAACAAGACTAATCCAGGAGCTAAGGGGTATGTCCTACGAGGAGAGGTTAAGGGAAATCGACCTGACGACACTGGAGGACAGTAGAGATAGGGGAGACATGATAACAACATATAAGATACTGAGAGGAATTGACAAAGTGGACAGAGACAGAATGTTCCAGAGATGGGACACAGCAACAAGGGGACACAGTTGGAAGTTGAAGACTCAGATGAATCACAGAGATGTTAGGAAGTATTTCTTCAGTCACAGAGTGGTCGGGAAGTGGAATAGCTTGGGAAGCGATGTAGTGGAGGCAGGATCCATACATAGCTTTAAGAAGAGGTATGATAAAGCTCATGGCGCAGGGAGAGTGACCCAGTAGCGGCCAGTGAAGAGGCGGGGCCAGGAGCTATGACTCGACCCCTGCAACCACAACTAGGTGAGCACACACACACACACATACACACACACACAGAAACAAGAAACAAGGGGACACAACTGGAAGCTGAAGACTCAGATGAGTCAAAGGGATGTCAGGAAACATTTCTTCAGCCACAGAGTAGTCAGGAAGTGGAATGGACTAGAGAAAGATATAGTGGAGGCAGGAACCATACATAGTTTTAAGACAAGGTATGATAAAGCTCATGGAGCAGGGAGAGCAGAGACCCAGTAGCAGACAGCGAAGAGGCGGGGCCAGGAGCTGAGTCTCGACCCCTGCAACCACAATTAGGTGAGTACACATACACACACACACACACAAACACACACACACATACATACACACACCCACACACACATACACACACACACACCCCGATGGCATTGTTGCTAGCGCTCTTGCTTCACGCACGGAGGGCCCGGGTTCAATTCCCGGCGGGGCCGAAACATTTCGAAGTGTTTCGTTACACACACACATACATACATACAACAGGCCTAGTGTCTAATCGACATGTGCCTAGGACAAAATGGTAACTAACTAACTAACACACACACACGCACACACTGTACACCGTGTACGTCAGGCCCATACTAGAGTATGCAGCACCAGTCTGGAACCCACACCTGGTCAAGCACGTCAAGAAATTAGAGAAAGTGCAAAGGTTTCCGACAAGGCTAGTTCCACAGCTCAGGGAAATGCCATATGAAGAAAGGTTGAGGGAAATAGGACTAACAACACTGGAGGACAGAAGGGTTAGAGGAGACATGATAACGACATACAAAATACTGCAGGGAATCGACAAGGTAGATAGTGACAGGATGTTCCAGAGAGGGAATACAGAAACAAGGGGACACAACTGGAAGCTGAAGACTCAGATGAGCCAAAGGGACGTTAGGAAGCACTTCTTCAGCCATAGAGTAGTTAGGAAGTGGAATAGTCTAGCGAACGATACAGTGGAGGCAGGAACCGTACATAGTTTTAAGACAAGGTATGATAAAGCTCATGGAGCAGGGAGAGCAGAGACCCAGTAGCGGACAGCGAA
>WNWK01011455.1:35000-64416 GCA_009830355.1 Cherax destructor
TGTCTTTAAATCTGTGTTTTTAAACCTGTGTCTATAAACCTGTCTCTTTAACCCTGTGATTATAACTTGTATCTATAAACCTGTGTCTTGAGTTCTGTGTCTTAAAACCCGTCATTAAACCTGTGTCTTTAAACCTGTGTCTTGAGACCTGTGATTCACCTGTGTGTTTGTTTGTGTGTGTGTGTGTGTATGTATGTATGTGTGTGTGTATTTATGTATATGTGTGAATGTGTCTGTATATGTGTGTGTATGTGTGTGTATATGTGTGTATGTGTGTATGTGTGTGTATGTGTGTATGTATATGTGTGCATGTGTGTATGTGCGTGTGTGTGTATGTGTGTGTGTTTGAGTTTGTGTGTGAGTGTGTGTGTGTGTGTGTGTGTGTGTGTGTGTATGTGTGTGTGTGTGAGTGTAAACCAGCTGGTGTGGGCGGCATCCTGGGGACGGTAGCATCCCTGGGATAGTTTCTGGAGTCTTGGAGACCAGCTGAGATGGGAAAAGCAGGAGTGCCACTAGCACGTTGAGGGACAACACAATAAGTGTCAGGGGCCCAAGATTGTTCAACTGCCTCCCAGCATACATAAGGGGGATTACCAACAAACCCCTAGCTGTCTTCAAGCAGGCACTGGACAGGCACCTAAAGTCGGTACCTGACTAGCCAGGCTGTGGTTCGTACGTTGGACTGCGTGCGGCCAGCAGTAACAGCCTGGTTGATCAGGCTCTGGTCCAACATGAGGCCTGGTCACAGACCGGGCCGCGGGGGCGTTGGCCCCTGGAATTCTCTCCAGGTAAACTCCAGGTAATTAAACCTTAGACCTTCCCCCTCTCAGTCCTAACCAGCTGTCAGGTCTCTCAGCAGGTGGTTAATGGAGCCCCAGCTGGTGCTCTCTTACCCAGATAACTTGCCTCATATTTATGGGTTCCTTGCACTTCGTATCCCATCGTTAGTCGCTGTTTCGCCCTCATGGAGAAACATCTCCTTATGTTTCTCCCATGAGACAGAGAAGTGAGAGCTGATGTGACATCAGCTGATGTCTAATGCTGATGTTTTACAGCTGATGTCTATCAGCTGATGTCTAACAGCTGATGTTTTACAGCTGATGTCTAACAGCTGACAGCCTCAAGGAAAGGGATTTTTTTAGACTATAATTCCAGTGTCAGCTGGTGGCTACTAACCTCCAGTGGTCACCATTTTAAGACTGTACACCCAGTGTCAGCATCGTCAGCAGAGATACTGACACTCCAGCTGACAACCTGGAGATGTCAGCATGTGAAAAATAATATCTCTGCTGACAGCATAAATCTGAAAGTCAACAGATTTAATGATAAGTTATTTATTTCGACATTAAGAAATATAATTCACCTTACACCTCCTCTGACGTCGAAAATGAAGGTAACTGAATAAAGTAATCGTGGCTGTGTGAACCGACTATCGTTGTAAGGAGGTTCGAGCCTGCAGCGCTCCTCGCCTTGTGAATAACTCACTAACGTTTGGTGTTTCTGGGACTAATAATGGTTCAGGGAGGAACCGAAATATCGCCTTCTACAATTTCCTCTCGTGTGGATGGGTAGTGAGTTGCTGTCTCTCTCTCTCTCTCTCTCTCTCTCTCTCTCTCTCTCTCTCTCTCTCTCTCTCTCTCTCTCTCTCTCTCTCTCTCTCTCTCTCTCTGGACACATATGTGTGTTGTACATGTGTCTTGCTCATTATCTGGAGCATCTGGATACATGTGCAACATCTGGGTTGTTGTTTTGAAGACGTTTCGCCAACCAGTGGCTCTTTCCAGAGATGCTTCGCCAGCTGGTTGGCGAAACGTCTTCAAAATACAGGTATCCAGATGTTACACATGTGTCTAATTCCAGTAAACCTTCTGCAGTGCTCCTCTGTTCTTCCCATGTTTAAGTTGATAAATTAGACACATGTGCGACACTTGGGTATCTTTATTGTGGAAACGTTTCGCCCCACAGTGGCTTCATCAGTCCAATACAAAAAATAATGGTGAAGATCAGAAGGAGTTTGAGGTAATCAGTCCCTCAATCTTTTTAGTTTTGAAAAGACTGATGGTCTGATTACATCGACTCCAGGCTGAGGGACTGATTACCTCAAACTCTTCGCCATTCTTCTTTGTATAAGACTGATGAAGCCAGTTTGACGAAATGTGTGTCTAATTTATCACCTTGTCGATTCTCTGGACCATTTATCTGCATGTTAAAGTGCACGATACTGCCAGCTTAATGAATGAGACACGTGCAACACGTACAGAAACGTATCTCCTTCTCAACAGGCTTTTTCAGCCGAGTACAGGAGACTGCAACACTGGAGAACAGCCGAAGTTCAAGAGGCAATTCTGAAGTAATCAGTCATGTTCTTGTGTTCTTATGGGTGTTGTGCTTTGCCTTTCAGGACCCTGATGTTGTGAGTCACGTGCTGCCTGTGTTCCAGCGGCCGCCCTCAGCAGAAAGGGACGCTACGGTGATGCGTCCGCTGGATAATGACGCATGTCTGACCGTCTCTAGACGATGCGACGAACCTCAGAGCCCCGCTTCTACAGACTACCTGATTCCTTTACCCTCCTCGTACTCGCTATCCACTGTTCGTTCTGAACTCAACTCCACTCCCTCCATAGACTCAGGCACCGACTGCTGCCAGATGGAGCGGTTACTGGAGGCAGCTCCACCTCCGCCTCCACCACCTACTTGGGAAACTAGCTTCACCAACGACCCCCGGCCAACCGTGGCGCTCCCCAGGACCAAGTCAGTACCCCCTCCTACAGCCATGGTCTCTCGCACGCCCTCACACACGCCCTCAAGGATGGCCGAGTCACAATCCACACAGCCATTGCTCAAGTCTTCTCCCCCTGACTCTCCGAGGTCGCAAGAGGTCCGTGAACGACTTATGAGACCAGGTGAACGTGCCGAGCCCAACCCCATTCAACCTGGCTCCACAAGGCGTTCACATCACTACCACCCTCACCGCTACAACAACAGCGGCAGCAGCAACAATAGTAGCAGCAGCAGCAACAACAGTAGTGTCAGCAACAGCAGCAACACTGCGCACAGCAACAGCAGTGCCAGCACCCTGCCTCTGGACCCTGCCACTCTACCATGCATTCCACCTCCCCTGCAATATGTCAATGTCCAGGTGAGGGGTTCGGAATACGACCACGAGCCATACATTATCCACGAGACGCGAGAACACAGAGAAATATCTTGCTAAAGCTCTCCTCCTACTGGACACATCCCCGTCTAACTCAACTGTCAAACTGCAGCTGTTGCTTTTCTCACTTTGAAAGCAAGCAGTGTGAGCTGTCTCACTCCCTGCTAGCAGGTGCTGCACACAGCAGGAGTGGAGTCTTCTGCTTGAGACTCCTGCGCCTCTCCGTGTCAGGTAACAAGTTGTTCCCATCGTGTCAGAAGGGATTAATTTTTTCCTAAATGAACACTTATGAGTGGCTAATTAGACCTAATCTCGTAGGTCTACGAAGAAAGCCGCGAAGTGCCAAGGTAGAGAGAGGGGGGCGCTGGCCCCTCAGTGTTATTATAGGTGGCACTGAACTGCCACCAGCAACGAAATTATTCCTTCTGTGATCTTGGATTACACATGTTGACATACACAGTATGAGATAGTAAGTGAAAGTATTACAGTGCCAAAAATAAGTCGAAACAGTATTAAACATTAGTGAAAGAAACAGCCAAAACTCTCAGAGAGATGTCAGGTGACATCTCTCTAAGTTTCCCTGACAAGAACATCAACAATTGATGTCTTGATATTTCCGTGGAGACATCAGTGCGAAAACTGAAACAATGTTTCATATATATATATATATATATATATATATATATATACTATAAGGTAAATGAGAGGAGTGCTGGTGCTTAACACTGATAGCTTCGTCATGTGAGAGTCACTGTGAGGTGGAAGACATGGTTGTATGTAAGGCAGCTCAAGGTAATGTTGGAGTAACATACACATGTCATGTAGAGGAAATAACACTGTGTTTGTTGAAGCTGGAACCCGTGTGGCTCCAGAGAATGTCAGCTGTTCAGTAGCTGCTGCCACCACCACCACTGCTACTGTCTCTACTACCACTGACACTCTCTCTACTACCACTGCTACTGTCTCTACTACCACTGCTACTGTCTCTACTACCACTGCTACTGTCTCTACTACCACTGACACTCTGCTACCACTGCTACTGTCTCTACTACCACTGCTACTGTCTCTACTACCACTGTTACTGTCTCTACTACCACTCACACTGTCTCTACTACCACTGATACTCTCTACTACCACTGTTACTGTCTCTACTACCACTGTTACTGTCTCTACTACCACTCACACTGTCTCTACTACCACTGATACTCTCTACTACCACTGTTACTGTCTCTACTACCACTGCTACTGTCTCTACCACCACTGCTGCTTCTCTACCACTACTGCTACTGCCTCTACCACAATTTCTACTTTATCACCACCATTATCACCTCCACTGCTGACGCCATACCCCCCATCACTAATGTCATTACCACAACCACAGCATCATTTTTGTAACTACTAGCACCATTCATCACCATCACTAACGATTTCACTATCACCACTACCACCACCACCACCTTCAATACTGTCCCTACCACAATCACCAGCACTTCTGTCCTTACCACAACTGTTGCTGTTCCTACCACCATTATTACAACCACTATCACCACTACCACTATCACCAGGATATAATCCCAAACTATCACCGGGATAGTGCATCTCAGACCATCTTTTGAGTGACTATTTGTGGTGCAATAGTCCAACAACCAGAACAGCAGCCTTTTTCAAACTGAAAACAGTAACGTAGAGCTTTAAAAACGTTGAATAGTAGCAGTAGTAGCAATAATAGTAGTAGTAGTGGTGGTATTAGTGGTCACAATAGTGGTGGTATTAGTGATGGTGGTGGTAGCTACCTGGGTCCCCCCCTACCAAAATACGCAATGCTGGTAGGGAGGGCAAGACAGGGGAACGAAAGGGGGAGGGGGAAAAGGGGGGAAACCTGTGGTAAAAACATCGTTTTGGAGAAAAAAAAATTTAATCCTAGTCAACCAAGCAGGGTATATCATGTACTATGTAAGTATTCAGTACTCTCACGTGTACTCATGTTTGTACAGTAGTTTGCGTACTCTCCCACGTCCTCTCTCAGACAAGCATTAGCACTCTCATTTTTTTTAAACCATGAGATGTGTATAGAGAGGCCTGATATTGCTTCAAGCTGATACCTTCATTGGTGATATAGTTTTATACAACTTTAAGTATGACCTTAGTGGTACTCAAGCGAGAGTACTTCTTCAGCTTCTAAGGTACCAGTCACGGTAACATGACTGGTACAAGGCACTGGTGTTGCGGAAGCGAGATGTAGAACTAGGCCACATTTCGACCCTTCCTAGTGTCTTGATAATGATTTAGAACGGTTCGAAACGTTGCCTAGCCTTATGTTGACGCGGTTTCGATTTCTTAAGCAGTTCTGGTAAAGGATTCTGCATTTATTGAGGTCGTAAAGAGCACCCCGGGTGCTGTTGAAACCTCTTTAGCGGTATCCAAGGGTATACTGCTATCCCAAGTGTGGTCTTGTATACCCCAGTGGGTACTGTTTCCCTTCCCCAGTGAGGTCTTGTATAGTATACAGACATACATTTATGTTACTGAAGGGTACGCGTGCCGCATGCAACACTTATGACAATAAATAGATCTTTTTAGAACATAAAAGAGGAAATGAATTGCCGTGGTGAGGTGTGGTTCCATGGGCGGAGGTGAGGGGGTGTGTGGAGGTTGTTGGGGGTCTTGGAGGTTGCTGAGGTTGTTGGAGCTTGGAGGTTGCAATAGAGGTACGAGGTTAGCACACGCATGTACACACACTCACACACACATACACACACACACAAAACCAGATAAAAATCCACCAAAAAGCTACAATACGTACTATGACACAACACAATTGTTCATAGACCAAAAAGTAAAATTCTGTGAAATATAAAATAGTTTACTATCACAGCGACCATAGAAAAAAAATAAGTTAAAAATATATTATTTACCCTAATATTATTTAATTATAAACATAAAAAATAAATAATTGCATGTAATTATTTGTTTTTAATTACGTATAATCTAAATTAATAAATAGATTGGTTAGATTTTTTAAATTGATTTAATAATAAAATAAAAATTTGAAGCTTTTATTATTATTGTTACTATTATTATTATTACTTTTTATTATCACGAAAATTTGAAGGATAATTAAGTAGTTAGACTGTTGGGTTTAGTCCTGACTCTTTCTCTTCTACTTCCTCTCACCGGCTATTCTTCTTCTGTTCCCACTTCCCCCTCGCCCCTAGTGGGTCCTTACCTGAGAGTCTGAACTAACTAATTGGAAGGTCGATAACTATGCCCAGCCCTTCTAGGGCAGGGTAGGTGCCAAGGCTGGAGCTTTCTACCATCTACGGCTCGCAAGCCTGCCCTTCCTGTCAGTCTCTTTGGGGCGGGGAAGGTGGCAGACCAGAGTGGCCTAGCATCTATCTACCACCTGCCTCGTGCTGGTGGGGAATATGGCTAGGCCTGGGACCAGTTGGTCCCGCCGCTGAGGGGTACCCCCTCCCATGGGAGACATAGGTCTCTGATACTCCCACGCCAGGGAGCCGGAGCCGGGTCGCCATCTGGTAAAGACCCTGGCCGGGAGAAACCCCGGTGAATCAACACCACCTCCGAAATTAGAAGAGACCCTGGCTGGG
This sequence comes from Cherax destructor, assembly GCA_009830355.1. NCBI lineage: Eukaryota > Metazoa > Arthropoda > Malacostraca > Decapoda > Parastacidae > Cherax > Cherax destructor. Next base: position 41,763 of record WNWK01011455.1, read on the forward strand.
ATCCATACCGATAAACCACATAGAATAGAATATTATTGCGAATACCGGTGGGTCCTTACCTGTGAGTCGTCTATTGATTTATTGCGAATCAAAAAGAAATGTTATACAATATTATTATTATTATCATTGGAAGATGTGGATATTGTGAAGCCTTCTAGCAGTGAGTACTCAGTTTCACACTCATCTATATATATTCATACACATTCGTAATTCATTCAGACTCATACACTTTCTTCCATTTACACTCGTACATACACATTCATTCATACATACACACTCATTCATACATACACATTCATACATACACAATCATCCATGCGCACATTCATCCCTACATACTCATTCATACACTTTCATCCATACATACTCATTCATACACTTTCATCCATACATACTCATTCATACACTTTCATCCATACATACTCATTCATACACTTTCATCCATACATACTCATTCATACACTTTCATCCATACATACTCATTCATACACTTTCATCCATACATACTCATTCATACACTTTCATCCATACATACACTTTCATCCATGCAAACTCATCTATACACTTCCATACATTTTCATCCATTCACACTCCTTCATACACACTCATCCATACACACTCATCCATTTACACTCATACACACTCATTCATACACACTCATCCAATCACATTCATACACACTCATCCAATCACATTCATACACTACCTGGGTGTTAGTCACCTTACACCTGCTGTCCATGTTCACCTGGGAGTAAATAGGTACCTAGGTGTTAGTTGGGTGTTGTGGGTGGCATCCTGGGGAAGGACCTAACGACCATAGTGGAAATAAGCCACTCTAACTGGCTTTCTCGAGTCATCCTGGGCTTTTCCGAGGTTATCCTAGAATTACATACTTCGGAATGCTTTCAAATATTTTAGTGGTTGGTTAATGGGTTTGAAGTCTATATACTACAAGAGGGGTCATTAAGAATATTTTAATACCTAAAATTTAATGTAAACTACCAGTGTATATATACTGAGAGATATACACCTCACTGTGTATATACACTGAGAGGAGATATACAGTGGTCCTGGACCACTGGGGGCCCCATGACTGGTCCTGGACCACAGGGAGGGCTCATGACTGGTCCTGGACCACAGGGAGGGTCCTATGACTGGATAAGACACTGCCTCAACTTTGTACAAGAAAACGGTCTGAGACTAACATTTTCTATGTTGTCTTGGTCCCAGACCCTGGCTTAGTAACCCAGCAAGATGGATAAGCCAGGATAACGCAAGCACAACCCAGGATATCACTACAGATAATGTAGTGTTATCCTGGGTTAGTAACCGAGCAGGGTTGATAAGGCAGGATAACGCAACCACGGCCATGTGGTGCTATCATGGGTTAGTAACCCAGCAGGGTTGATAAGGCAGGATAACGCAACCACGGCCATGTGGTGCTATCATGGGTTAGTAACCCAGCAGGGTTGATAAGCCAGGATAACGCCAGTACAGCCATGTAGTGTTATCTTGGGTTAGTAGCCCAGCAAGGTTGATAAGCCAGGATAACGCAAGCACGGCCATTTAGTGTTATCCTGGGTTAGTAACCAAGCAGGGTGGATAAGCCAGGATAACCCAAGAAAGCCATTCAGTGGCATATTTTCACAACAGTCTAATAACAAGTACCTACTTACTATTAGGTGAACAGTGACAGCAGGTGTAAGGTAACTGACTAGCACCCAGGTACCTACTTACTGCAAGACTACCATAAGTCAACCATGGGTGAACCTTGCAAGACAGTACCATGGGTGAACCTTGCAAGACAGTACCATGGGTGAACCTTGCAAGACAGTACCATGGGTCAACCTCGTAAGACAGTGACATCCTCGCCCATGAATCACCCATACCACAACACTTAAAGTAGCCAGTACTTAACACTCGCTACATTAACTCACCTTCTACCAGGGAAATCAGATCACACGGTCCTCGTGTTATCGCTCAGGTGTGCCGATCAGGACACAGCAACCCATCACACCACAAAAGACACAACAAACCTGCCATTAATAATCCTAACGTAGGATATTTATCCTTCAAAGGGTAGGATACGCAACTGTGTCCCGTTCCTTATAGTTACCCCTGAGTTTACAATGATTTATTTATTCTGAAACGAACGAAACTTTATGGTATGATTTTCCGAACTACTACAGGTGTTGAAACACAGTAAATAAATCTTTCAGTGCCATTGATCTGTTTTTTTTTCATTGAATTTCGTGTGTATTTTTTTTAGTACCCCTCCCGAGTGTATTTTTTTTGTGTTGCTATTATTGAGGAGGGGGTGTTGCAAGCATCTCTGAGTGGCACTCTAGCTACCTCTGAGTGTTCTACGAGCCCCAGTGCCAGTTAATGTTGGCACAATGATGCCAAGCTGAGGATACCTCTCTCTCTCTCTCTCTCTCTCTCTCTCTCTCTCTCTCTCGCTCGCTCGCTCTCGATATATATACTATATATATATATATATATATATATATATATATATATATATATATATATATATATATATATATATATATATATATATATATATATATATATGTCGTCCGAATAGGTAAAATTGGTCACTTAGCAAGAACTCATTAAAAATGTCTTTCTAAAATTTTCTCTTATACGTTTAGAGATATATTTTTCTTCATTTATATCAATGTAAAAACTAATAATTTTGTACCTAAAGAACTTTAGAAAACCTACCTAACTTTATTATAACAAGCGCCATTTAATTTAGCCTAATCCAACTAAATATATTTTATAAGGTTAGGTAAGTTTTCTAAGGTTCTTTTGGTACAAAATTATTAATTTTTACATTAACATTAATGAAAAAATATATCTTTAAATGTATAAGAGAAAATTTTAGAAAGGACTTAATTTTAAATGAGTTATTGATAATTGACCAATTTTACCTATTCGACACTATATATATATATATATATATATATATATATATACGTATATATAAATATACATGCATACACTTGCTCCTACTACGGTGGAAAAGAGAGTGCCAATCGTATCCTAGTGCCAGGATGAGGATATCACAATGCCCTTCCATAGGCAGGGGTCAATTTACCAAGGCCTAATTTCTTTCTAATCATAGGCCCATTAGTACAAAAATGTCTAGGTTGGCGGTGGCGGCGGCGGCTCTGTGGGTCCTCATCAATCTTCATCGCTCTCATCGCGCGTTCTCCAGGAAATTATACAAATATATTTTTTTCCGTTAGTTTTTGCTAATTTTACTGGGTTTTGTTTGTTTAACAAATAATAATGTTGATATGTGTGTATTATATGTGTATATGTATCGACCCTTCCTATCAAATAAATGGAAGAAGCTTTGATGGAGTTGTGTTTTTTTAAATAGTTTACCCTAAGTTTTTCAAGGAAATGGCATTCATTTTCTTTTTTACTCATTTCTTTAGTTTTTTCCTGTTTCCCATTCCCCAGCCGCTGTATGACCCTTACGGGTTTAGCGGCAGAAGAAGAAAAAGAAGAAGACCTCTTTCATCTCACATTAGCCTTGTCTTCACTGGTGAAGGGCTCCTGATCCGAAGAGCCTGAGCTCTCCTTATCCTCGGATCAAGACTATTTACCTCCCTCTTCCCAAGCGTTGCATGGCCCCTGTGGGCTTAGCGCTTCCCCATGATCACAAATAAGGCAGTGTTATATATATATATATATATATATATATATATATATATATATATATATATATATATATATATATATACACACACTGAGAGATGTACGTATATCTCTCAGTTTATATACACTGAGAGGTGTATATCTCTGTGTATACACACTAAGAGGTGTATATCTCTGTGTATACACACTAAGAGGTGTATATCTGTGTATACACACTAAGAGGTGTATATCTCTGTGTATACACACTAAGAGGTGTATATCTGTGTATACACACTAAGAGGTGTATATCTCTGTGTATACACACTAAGAGGTGTGTATCTCTCCGTGTGTATACACACTAAGAGGTGTATATCTCTATGTATACACACTAAGCGGTGTGTATCTCTCCGTGTGTATACACACTAAGAGGTGTATATCTCTATGTATACACACTAAGCGGTGTATATCTCTACGTGTGTTTACACACTAAGAGGTGTATATCTCTATGTACACACTAAGAGGTGTATATCTCTACGTGTGTATACACACTAAGAGGTGTATATCTCTATGTATACACACTAAGCGGTGTATATCTCTGTGTATACACATTAAGAGGTGTATATCTGTGTATACACACTAAGAGGTGTATATCTCTATGTATACACACTAAAAGGTGTATATATCTCTGTGTATACACACTAAGAGGTGTATATCTTTATGTATACACACTAAAAGGTGTATATATCTCTTTGTATACACACTAAGAGGTGTATATCTTTATGTATACACACTAAAAGGTGCATATCTCTGTGTATACACACTAAGAGGTGTATATCATTGTGTATACACTCTAAAAGGTGTATATATCTATGTGTATACACACTAAAAGGTGCATATCTCTGTGTATACACACTAAGAGGTGTATATCTCTCCGTGTGTGTACACACTAGGAGGTATATATATATCCCTTCATTTTGCACAATTAATTTAACAAACTGCTAAACCATCTGGGTTTATCAATACAGCTGGGTTTTTCTCTCTTACAAGCAGTAAACCCACGAGGGTCATTGTTGCTCAAGTATGAATGATGGTTGAACACGGCCAGTGTTCGTCCTGCTTCGTGTATAATGAATAACTGGTCCCTCCCGGTCAACACTGAGGGAGAAACTGAAGGGCGAAACGTCCTTTGAGACTATTTTTTTCGCATGTTGTGATTGCGCTGTTGTTTCTGCAACGAGTGCATTTGCATGGCAGAAGAAAAAGGTATGTAGACAGGTTACATGTATGAAGGAGATGGGAAGGGTCCATATTTAGCTTTAGGAAGAGGTATGGTGTAACACATGACTGTAGGGGGAATGAACCAGGCAGTGGATAGATAAGAGGCACTGGCTAGATAAGAGGCACTGGCTAGATAAGAGGCAATGGCTAGATAAGAGGCACTTGCTAGATAAGAGGCACTGGCTAGATAAGAGGCACTGGCTAGATAAGAGGCACTGGCTAGATAAGAGGCACTGGCTAGATAAGAGGCACTAGCTAGATAAGAGGCACTGGCTAGATAAGAGGCACTGGCTAGATAAGAGGCACTGGCTAGATAAGAGGCAGTGGATAGTTAACAGGCAATGACTTGATAAGAGGCCCTGGCTTGATAAGAGGCACTGGCTTGATAAGAGGCACTGGCTAGATAAGAGGCACTGGCTAGATAAGAGGCACTGGCTAGATAAGAGGCACTGGCTAGATAAGAGGCACTGGCTAGATAAGAGACACTGGCTAGATAAGAGGCACTGGCTAGATAAGAGGCACTGGCTAGATAAGAGGCACTGGCTAGATAAGAGGCACTGGCTAGATAAGAGGCACTGGCTAGATAAGAGGCACTGGCTAGATAAGAGGCACTGGCTAGATAAGAGGCACTGGCTAGATAAGAGGCACTGGCTAGATAAGAGGCAGTGGATAGTTAACAGGCAGTGACTTGATAAGAGGCCCTGGCTTGATAAGAGGCACTGGCTTGATAAGAGGCACTGGCTAGATAAGAGGCACTGGCTAGATAAGAGGCACTGGCTAGATAAGAGGCACTGGCTAGATAAGAGGCACTGGCTAGATAAGAGGCACTGGCTAGATAAGAGGCACTGGCTAGATAAGAGGCACTGGCTAGATAAGAGGCACTGGCTAGATAAGAGGCACTTGAGGCAGTAGATAAGAGGCACTGGCTAGATAAGAGGCAGTGGATAGTTAACAGGCAGTGGCTAGATAAGAGGCACTGGCTAGATAAGAGGCACTGGCTAGATAAGAGGCACTGGCTAGATAAGAGGCACTGGCTAGATAAGAGGCAGTGGATAGTTAACAGGCAGTGGCTAGATAAGAGGCACTGGCTAGATAAGAGGCACTGGCTAGATAAGAGGCACTGGCTAGATAAGAGGCCGTGGATAGTTAACAGGCAGTGGCTAGATAAGAGGCACTGGCTAGATAAGAGGCAATGGATAGTTAACAGGCAGTGGCTAGATAAGAGGCACTGGTTAGATAAGAGGCAGTGGATAGTTAACAGGCAGTGGCTAGATACGAGGCACTGGTTAGATAAGAGGCAGTGGATAGTTAACAGGCAGTGGCTAGATAAGAGGCACTGGCTAGATAAGAGGCAGTGGATAGTTAACAGGCAGTGGCTAGATAAGAGGCACTGGCTAGATAAGAGGCACTGGCTAGATAAGAGGCACTGGCTAGATAAGAGGCACTGGCTAGATAAGAGGCAGTGGATAGTTAACAGGCAGTGGCTAGATAAGAGGCACTGGCTAGATAAGAGGCACTGGCTAGATAAGAGGCACTGGCTAGATAAGAGGCAATGGATAGTTAACAGGCAGTGGCTAGATAAGAGGCACTGGTTAGATAAGAGGCAGTGGATAGTTAACAGGCAGTGGCTAGATAAGAGGCAGTGACTAGTTAACAGGCAGTAGCTAGATAAGAGGCAGTGGCTAGATAAGAGGCAGTACCTGGGTCTAGTTAAAAGGTAGATCTTTCCAAATTGTGAAAACTGGTACACAGAATATTTTTATTATTAACAGAATACAGTACCGACATCTGATAAGACTTGGGAATCTTTATTAATAAAATGTTTCGTGTGTACAAGGGGCGTCTTCAGTCGATCACAGGTGAATACAACACTAGAGGCAGTACCAGCAGTTTTGATTTAAATTAAATAAATTAGTTGTTGGGGATTGGAAGGATCTTCTTTTAAATGTTTTCAAAACATTTGTTTTAAATAAACTAAATACCCAGTTAGGAGAATAACTAAAGGGTTGACCCTATAGAAGAAGAAGTAAAGAATAGTAAGGGTTTGTCCTGTAATGATATAAGGGTGAATATCAAAATGGTATATAATACCGACAGGTTGGTAAGACACATAGGCAACAGTTAGGCATCTTTGATCTGAAACGTTTCGCCCACACAGTAGGCTTCTTCAGTCGAGTACAGAAAGTAGACAGGAACAGTAGAGATGTGAAGACGAGAGTGATTAGGAAATGTGTAGTTTTTTAACACTTACTTCCTCTCAGTTTTTACACAGGAAGATACTAGCGATATTCCAGAAATAATAAATTATGTAGAACAGGACGATAATAAACTATGTACGATTAGGGTCACAAGTGACATAGTCCTTAGACAAATAGATAAATTAAACCCTAACAAATCCCCAGGCCCTGATGAACTGTTTGCAGGGGTTCTAAAGGAATGTAAAGAGGAGCTTAGCAAACCGTTGGCTAATCTTTTTAACATATCACTACAAACTGGCATAGTGCCAGATAAGTGGAAAGCATAGTGCCAGATAAGTGGAAAGCATAGTGCCAGATAAGTGGAAAGCTTAGTGCCAGATAAGTGGAAAGCATAGTGCCAGATAAGTGGAAAATGGAATGTGGTATCTATTTTCAATGCAGTGGTCGGAGAAGTGGCAGATGCAGTTTAATATAGATAAATGCAAAGTTTTAAACATTGGCCAGGACAATAACCATGCCACATATAAACTAAATAATGTAGATCTTAATATTACTGATTGCGAAAAGGATTTGGGAGTTCTGGTTAGCAGTAATCTAAAACCAAGACAGCAGTGCATAAGTGTTCACAATAAAGTGAACAGAATCCTTGGCTTCATATCAAGAAGCATAAATAATAGGAGTCCTCAGGTTGTTCTTCAACTCTATATATCCTTGGTTAGGCCTCATCTAGATTATGCTGCACAGTTTTGGTCACCGTATTACAGAATGGATATAAATGCTCTGGAAAACGTACAGAGGAGGATGACAAAGTTGATCCCATGTATCAGAAATCTTCCCTATGAGGATAGACTGAGGGCCCTGAATCTGCACTCTCTAGAAAGGCGTAGAATTAGGGGGGATATGATTGAGGTGTATAAATGGAAGACAGGAATAAATAAAGGGGATGTAAATAGCGTGCTGAAAATATCCAGCCAGGACAGGACTCGCAGCAATGTTCTTATATTGTTATGTGTCCCGTAGCTCGATCGCTAGCGCACTCAGCCCACACACTGAGGTCCGGAGTTCGAGTCCCCGGTACGGCTGAAAAAACATTAGGACATGTTTCCATAAGACACCTGCTGTCCATGTTCACCCATCAGTATAAAATGGGTGCCTGGGTGTTAGTGGGCTGGTGTGGGTCGCATCCTGGGACAAAATTGACTTAATTTGCGGGAAATGCTCTGCATAACAAGGGGCTTTCTATATAGTAGTATGTCATTGATGTCAGCTATGGTCTGTATACCTTGTACATGTACTTGTAGAAATAAAAGATTATTATAGAGCCAGGGTAATGGTACCAGATTTGTCTCCCTCTCCCCCTAGTGTAGCCCCGCCCGGGGTTGAGCCCGGGAGGTGTGGGTTGGGAGGTAAGCGGGTGTTGAAGGAGAACAAGTGTAGCTGGTACAACGCTCCATGCTTGCTGCTTCTTTCACAAAACAGTGAAGCCTCAGAATATAGGTCACAACAACTCATCCCAATCCTCTAATCATTTTATTTTCTTTGTGTAGTTTTAGATATGAAATCTATATTTATTCCTGTTTTTCTACCGTGAGAGTAATTAAATATTAAAGAGGTAGGTGAATGATGAGGATGTGTAAGTGTAGGTAAATAAGGAGAAGTTTTTATTGGTTGAAATAGGAGGTTGAAGTCTGGAAAGAGGAAAGGAATGCGGTGTAGGGAGAGCGAGGCGCGTGCGTAACGCCTGCGTGCTGGCTGGGGACACACTGAGCCTGGCAGCGTTGGATCCCACCCCTTACTGAGCCACCAACCTCCCTGCCAAACGCACCATCTACCCTTCCCATTATTCATCCCATTACCCCGCATTACCACCTTCCTCACACCAAATAAACCTAAATTCCCAAAACACATTTTCATTATCTTTCTCTAAAATATATTATCCAAAATTCGCCTGGAGGGACGCAAAGATACAGTAGAATATGTCGTACAGTAGTGCCAAGGATGAATCCATTCATGTGGTGGTGCCTTGACCCTCTGGGTGCCAACACACAGTTATATGGCATCTTTTATCACCTCAAGGAGGCTATTTGAGGCTGGCAGAAGGGCTCTTGATCCCAGGAATTGTGCGTGTACTTATGAGAAAGGGTGATAAACACTATTGATCGTGATAAAGGAGGACAGCACCAATAATAATAATAATAATAATAATAATAATAATTATTATTATTATTATTATTATTATTATTATTATAGATACTGTTGTACTAGTAACCATGTACGGTAGAGATAATGTTGTACTAATAGCCATTACGGTACACATTAACGTACCGACAGCCACGTACAGCACTAACAACTTAGCCATCACGTAAACTCAGCTGACAGCCAAGCACAAGCAGCTACGACAGCCTCTTACAAGCACCGGCAAGTTACAAGCCTAATAACATCTCTCGTAATTTGAGAGACAAAAGATGCCACGCCAAGCCTAATCATTCTCATCTCATCTATTAAATAAATTAACGACCCTGGGTGAGATATACAAGACCCTGGTTGCAATGGTATACGCCACCAGATATCGCAGATTCTCCAACAAAGTTGGGGACGGTAACGATAGCGCTGGTTATTGTTCCAACCTAAGTTATAGGTCAGTATTGCGGCCCCAGATTGGGCCCCAATGTATATATCTGTTTATAATGTATATTTCCATTTTCTATAATTTTATATTGCTGATATTCTCGATAATAGCTAAATCGTTAATATTGTGCTTTATACTATTATTGGACTATTATTTAAATTATATTGGAATTTTATTTGACTTAGCTATGTTTATTAGGTAGGATGTAACATTATAAATTGTTGCTTGGAGGAGTCACGTGATTCCACCTGAGGTGGGTGGCTGCTGCTCCTTCCTCGAGAGCACTACGCAGCAGCTGGACATCGTTGAGACAACACCTCTCTCCAGTCTCTACTTGTTTTCTCGCCATTTAGACTTTGTTTGGGTAGAGTATGTGTTCGGTGGTGAGACGAAACATACTTCTCAGGACTCTGTGTAACTCTGTTCACAGAGTATAGACTAGACAGTGATTTTCGACGTTTTTCTGGGTTGTGTGTCACATTGACACTCTGATACAACTCAGGTCTAGCTACAGCTCCAGACCTAATTCGATAAGGCATCTGTGCACCGTCACAGGTTGGGATTGTCTATGCTGAACCTAGCTTCAGTAGAAAGGGAGTTTTGTGACTGTTTTGGAGGATCTATTGATGGTCCCCAGTTAGGGTCGATTTTCTATCTCCTTGTTCCTGACGCTGTGTTGCTGCTGCTTGTTATTTTGCTATTCTGCGAATTGGTCATTTTACTGGTCAATGAAGCTGTTCTGATTGTCAATTTGTTAGAGAGGCTAGCTTATGAGAAGTTGTTCAGTCGGACACTGGTTGAGTCGAGTCTTAGAGTTACCTGAAGCTCACTCATACACACATATATTCTTATTTGCATATATCTGTATTATTGTAATTACTGACATTGTACCTGATAGTACTTTAGAGTCATTTGGATATATGTGCCCTCAGCACAGCATTATTGTATATGAGAGCAGTGTAGGAGCTAACCTCCTAATTCATAACTTAATGAACATCCTGATCATATGTACATTTATTTACTTTGAAACCCTAGACACTCACTTAGATAATAAACCTTTTAAATATATTTCGTCGGTTAGTACCCTATCAGTTGCAATCCTCTTAAGATATATAATATGTTGGATAACTGGACCAGGATACTGACTTTGTTGCAAAAGCCCAGTAACAGGCTGGATGCTAGAAGGGCTATCCTTTCTAGTATTGACTGGAGATGTCTATTACTAATAGATATCATGTCATTTTGTAACAGTCAGAGTTAGGCTAGGTAGTTGTAAAACGTTATATGAGAGTATATATATATATATATATATATATATATATATATATATATATATATTAATAAGCACTGAGACGTGTTTACTACACTTTAGTTATCAATCTATCTATCTAGGGGTACCATCTCTAGAACTGGACTGGGAACCCTCATCGTTGAAGTGAATAAACTTACTTCAGGGAAAACTCGAGATTCTCCCCAGAGCTGTTCGAATATTTTCTTCTACCACCCCCTATATTCTATGTGAACTTTATTTATAAGCAAAATACATTGACGAAGATACAATGGGAAGGAGAACGATATTCATGACATCTCAGAGCCTACAACTCAACCACTTCATCCAGCTTTTCTGCGGTAGGCCGTGTGCCCAGAATGCTGCAAGCATTTTCCCTCTGGATCGCACCACTGGGTCTCTGAAAGAGGAAGCTAACCGCTCTGGGGTTCTTGTTTCTCCTAACTCTCTCAGGAATTTTAGATCACACTTGCCCCATGCTCCAAGGGTCTCTGACCCTACCGGGACGAAATTATAGCAAGGTGGCAGCCCTCTGTATTTCTTAATCCTCTTGGTCTCCCTGAAACTGGCGTCCCCACCCTCTTCAGTTTCAGAGTATGGCAAGTAGGTGTCAGCCACCGTAAAGGCTCAGGTGTAGTCCCATGCAATCGTCTTACCCTCCTTCCAGGGTAACATGGTGACTCCATCTAGATGCTTTTGGTTTTCGTCAGACCTCATTACTTCAGGTTATATACATACAGTGGCTACTTTATTAGGTATACCCTTCTACTTGCCCTTCCTTTGCTCCCAGAACAACATGATTTATTGGTAGCATGGATTCCACAAAGTGTTGGAAACTTTTGTTTAAGGATCCTGGTCCATGTTGATGTAATAGCATCACGCAGTTGCTGGAAATTTATCGGCTTCACAGTCATGCTGTGACTCTCCCATTCCATCTCACCACAAAGCTTTACACCAAATTCTAATCCTACAATGTGAATATCGCTTTACACCAAATTCTAATCCTAACTGTCTAGTTTTGGTGATCCAGTGCCCACTGTAGAGTCAGTTTCCTGCTCTTACTGACAGGAGTGGAACCTAGTGTGGTGTTCTGCTGTTGTACCCCATCCACTTCAAGGTTCGACGTATTGAATATTCAGAGATGCTCTTCTGCATATCACTGTTGTAACACGTGGTATTTGAGTTACTGTTGCCTTCCTGTCTGCTTGAACCATTCTCCTCTGACCTTTCTTATTATAAAGGTGTTTTCGCCCACAGAACTGCCGTTCACTGGATTTTTGTGTTTTTCACACCATTCTCTGTAAACTCTAAAGACTGTCGTGCGTGAAAATCCCAGATCAGCAGTTTCTGAGATACCCAACAATCATTCTAGAGTCAAAGTTACTTAAAACACATTTCTTCCCCATTCTGATGTTTGATTTAAAAATAACTGAACGTCTTGACCATGTCTGCATGCTGTTAGGCCAACATTGAGGTTCTGTCACATGCTTGACTTATTAGATATTTCCATTAACAAGCAAGTATACAGGTATAACTAATATTATTATATATTATATGATAACGGTTAGAGGGACTCTAGTCCTGGAGGTAGGAAGTACTGTACCTGTATTATGAAAGATGGGTGGGAATGTTCCAGTCCTGGAGGTGGGACGTACTGTACCTGCACTCTCAGGGATGGGTGAGTGCAAGATATCTATTGATTGAATAATGGTGAATATGTTTCCTTTTTTGGGTCATCCTACCTCGGTAGGAGATGGTCAGTGTTAGTGAACCTTGCGTACTTGGTTTTAAAGATCCCTCAACAATAATAATAATAATAATAAACTACACTAGGGATTAACATAAACTGTCATTATATATACTCTGAGAGAAATACACCCCTCAGGGTATATATTCTGATGAATGAGGTTTGATCCAGTGAAGGTTAGGTTAGGTAAGGTTCGTCACGAAACAGGACAAGTGTTTCCTGACGCGGGTCTTAGTCAGATGATGAACCAGTGAAGGGAAGAGTAGCTTCAATAGGCAGTAATCTACTGTTACTAAGACAGTCAAACGGGTGACTGTAACAAGGCTTCAACCGTGCTCTTACTTAGTCCTTATTGTCTGTTAGCGCCTCAAACTTTTTGAACATAAAATAAGAAGGAACACTGCAGCAGGCCTACTGGCCAGCTGCACTGTTCTTAAGTAACTTAACCTAAATTAATGATAATAATAAAATAAAGTTTACCTTTTATTAACTTGCGTTTAATTTCGGCATTCACGATTAAGTAATTCAGTTCAACCTCTTTAAATTTTATGATGTTTCGTTGTAATTTGGTATTAAAATAATATTATTTCTTTAATATTATTTAGATAAAATACACTTTATTCAATTTTTACTAGCAATAGCTTTAATTAATAAGTTTTTTTAAGAATTTGCATAAAAGTTTCTAATTATAATTTTTCCAAGAAACACATTTAATTTGGTTTGGACTTTCTAAGTAGGACTTCTTTTATATTATCGAATACACCATTCCCACGAGCCCTTCCAGGACGGGGAAGGAGCCAGAGCTTGCCACCACCTGCAGCTCATAAGACTGCCATCCCCACGAGCTTCCTGGGGAGGGGAAGATGGCAGACCAGAGGGCTAGCTTCTCCCTACGAGCCTCATGAGGGCGGGAAATGGGGCTAGGCCTGGAAACAATTGGTTCCAGAAGATGAGGAGGTACTAGTACCTCCTCCCATGGCAGACATAGGTCTCAGACACTCCCAAGACAGGGAGCCAAGACCGGGTCACCATCTGGAAAAGACCCGGGACGGGAGAGTCCCGTTGAATCAAGATGAGAATGTAAGAGTTGATAAGTCATAAAAAATGGCTATAACTATGACCATATTTTTTAAAGGGGTGGAGGGGTAAGCCAGTGGAAGGCCTCGGTCAGATGACCAAAAGCTCCAGCTGAGGGTCATCATCTAAGACCCGCGTCAGGAAACACTTGTCCTGTTTCCTGACAAACCTTACCTGTAAGATTTGTATCAAATGAAAATCTATTTTGATAAAAGTATATATTGTTTATTTTTATCCTATTTTACTATTTTTGTATTATTACATTATTTGTTCATGTTCATATATGATCTATTGTAATTTGTCTTTTTAATTACATTAGTTTATATGTATTTTAGCCAGTATTAAAAGCCTAATTAGAGATCATGCCGCAATTGTCAGATATATATATACTTATATATATATATATATATATATATATATATATATATATATATATATATATATATATAGGATGGGGTCCACCTCTAGTGTCAATTGTGGGACCCATTGCCTCGGAGAAGTGGATAAAAAGACTTCAAGGAAGAATATTTAGATTTCTTTCTGAAGCCATTTGAATATTCCACTTCCCCTACTACCCATCTTTTATATATATATATATATATATATATATATATATATATATATATATATATATATATATATATATATATATATAAAATTATTAATAGTAATATATTAATATTGCATTATATTTCGTAAAATAATTTACGTGGACGTGATGTTAATGAAAAAAAAATGAGTGGAGTATTCTATATTGAATTATGATAGTGTTGGAGAGAGGCTGAGGACGGGAACTATTATGAATGAACAGATCGATTTTAGTGTAAGTAGCAAGTGTCAATGTTCACTCTGTGTTCTCCTGGTCTCATATTCTCCCTCTCGCGGTGTTCTGTCGTCCCACTCTACTCCCCATCATCAACTCTCCCCAAAGATGGGGTCAGAGTAGAACTCCGCTGCCTAGAAGTAGATTAATTAGACAAATTGTTGCGGAAATACCGATTTGTAATACAGTAATTGCTAACTCGTTGGCACACCTCCCCCTCCCTCCATCCTGCCCTCAGCGGTAACCAATGCAATATTATAAGCTATTTCTATGCCATTTTTACCTTGTTGCCCTCTACCCTGCGCCTTATCATAGCGCCCTAAGTACCAAATACTCGCCGACTACCATTTCTATACCGTGTAGCAGTTCCTGCGTGCGCATATAAGCGAAATATTCACCAATGTCGGTATCAGAGTTCAGATCCACCAATTCATTCATGACTACCAATATCCCCCCCAAACATGAATGACAACCGGGGCTTTACTCATGGCTCTTTTCTGACCACACCGGCATGACCAGCGGCCATTAAGGTGCTGTTTCACATTGACCAAGGTGGGGGTTACACTTGGGTCAAGGCAAAGCGAGCACAGCAGCTCGAATTCAGGGCTCCGCCATCAATGTCCTCATCATTGAATTGAGCTGAAGACGGGCGTACAGGTGCCTGAAGGAGTAATTTAAAGCACAACTTTTCGCTCGCATCACCTTTACCTTTCACACCAAAAGCAGATGATAAATATTATTTCCCCTAAACTGAACACTCGAGTAAATACATATGACAATGCGCTATGATTTATTTAGTGCTTTAGAATTTTTGTATGTGGAAGGTGAAGTGAAATAGAGGTTAATATAGTATCTGATGGGGGTAGAAACATAGGGGAAACATTCTGAAAGCGGGCGTAAATAAGAGAGAAACATGTTAAAGTGTACTATGGTCAGACGGCGCCATAGCCAGCAGTCAGTGTGTTCCTCCGCAGCAGTCCTGCCTAATAACTTGACCCACCACACACCATAATCACCCGCAGCCCCCTGCCACGCTAACAAGCAAGTCCTAAGTAAGACCACACGGTAACAGGCCGCAGTTAGAAGGGGAGAAATAAGAAAAAGCTGCGAGAGGGACTAGTTTGGTGCGCGAGGGAAGGTGCGCACTGCTGAGACCTCAAACCAAGATCTTCGTGTTTAGGTGTTTCCATGAAGTTTAGTTACCATGAAAATGTGCACCAGGAGGGCAAAAAAACGCCAAAATAGCCACCTGTACTATATAAAACATGACAGAGGGAAATGATGAGTAAGTATACGGTATCTAACGAGTGGAAAATGGCTTTGATGTGGTGAAAATGGTGATGAAAACATTGGTGGTGGGGCCTGATCTAGCCTCCATTTTCTCTGGCAGATTCAGCGGACGTCGCTTTGTTGGTAAATGTTTGGTGGTGGTGAATTTAAGTGATAACGAGGCGAGAATCATTCTGAATTTAAGAATGTCGAGGTGGAAGTGCATATCACGCTTCGCTTTCTTGGTAATGGTTAAGTGTGTGGTTCAGAGTGTGTGTTTACCATCAAAGCCATGTCTTCTGTATTATTTTCATTAATGGAGTGTTGAGCTGCTTCTCAGCTCTTATATTGGAGCAAGTTACAATGTATTTTCCTCTGCCACCTCCCACCTCCTCCCAGGAAACACAGTAAGTAGCTCTTAAATTGTTACAGTGGCTGGGGTACAAACTTTACGACCGTCTCCATTCATTCAGAATTTCCACCTATGTCAACTCCCTTTAGGGGGGGTGCCCTTCATGCTGCTGGAGGGCTCTTGATCCTAGGAATTGGAGTTAACCCACCTCTCGGATCGAACCTGATCACCTTACAGTCCCTAGGCAAAGTAAGAACCCCTTTGGGCTTACCACTCCTCCATAAATATCAGAATTACTACAACACGCGTGAAGTACGTCTTGGTACCTTGATTGTTAAGCTCAGCTGCTGTAAAGTGATTATCTTTGACTTGCCTGGTATGGGGAGTGTCACACCTGACCATAACCTCCCCTGACTCTTGTATCCTCGTACCTCATTTAATTTTATTGTCAAGATTACATTTAAATTATGCACCCTTCGATAGTAGTACCTTGATGCTAGTGAGGGGATCTTAATCCATGGAAGTGGATCTGGCCTCCCTGTGATTGAACTTCAGTGCCTCCCATGCGCTATATGACCCCTGCGGGTTTAGTAAGTTTATTTAGGTACAGTTACAGAAATTATTATACATAGTAAAATATGTGTAAATTACCTAGGATAACAATAAAGTCCAAGTGACTTCCATTGGGGTCGCGTTTTCCCTTGTCATAATAATAATAAAAGTTATGCAGTGAAACCTTGACAAAAATGAACTGAGAGGTATGAGTAATAATGGAGGTTTGTGGTGAGTTAATGTCAGCAGAGGCGGTGACTCTTGCGTAATTCATTCATTCATTTTGGAGGGTACTGCCTAGAGTGAACCCCCTCACCGGGGTACCTGGATAATGGTTAGGGGGGCTCTTGATCCTTGGTGTTGGGCCTGCTTCCCCTTCCCCCCTCCTAGGTAATTTACATGTTACCATGTATGCTAATTTGTGTAAGTGTATTTATGTGTACCTGTACTTAAATAAACTTAATTACTCCTTGCATGGAGCTTGATTACCTCCCGTTTCCCTGGCGTTGTATGACCCCTGTGGGTTTAGAGCTCTCGTGAATAAACCCTTGAGTGATTTTTTTTATTTTTTTTCGCAACGAGGGTGTCATAGTCTACGGAATGGTAGCTGGCATCTCTTAGGATCAAACTTCAGTGCCTCCCAATCCTCAGACATTATGGATAAAGACACCAATGTAGTAGAAATACACAAATGCAGTATTATAATGCGATCCTTTATTGGCTACGTTTCGCCCACACACGTAGACTGTAAAAGGATCGCATTATACTACATTCGTGTATATTTTTCCCCTCGTGTCGGTATTTTATACCATTTATCTCCACCAATTAAGTATAATGCAATCCTTTATTGATAACGTTTCGCCCACAAAGTGGGCTTTCTTAAGCCACAAACAGATCTGTTTGTGACTTGATAAAGCCCACTGTGTGGGCGAAACTCAGTCAGTAAAGGATGGCATTATAACTCACGAAATCGTAATGGCACGATTGCAAACAAACCATACCACGGGTGGGGTTCGAACCCGCGGTCACAGTCTCAAAACTCTGTGACCGCGGGTTCGAACCACCGTGTATGGTTTGATGGCATTATACTTCGTTTCTATCCATCGTGTCATTATATTAAACCATTTCCCTCCTCAGTTAATGTAATGACATAATATGCAGTTATAGTATTTAAAGATGTTTCGTAATCTGATTGTGATGTCAGCATACTTCTGGAAATACGGCGAATGAATGAATGACGGTGGATGTGTTTTCTTCTTTGGATCGCCTTGCCTTGGTGGGAGCCGGTCGTTGAGTTAAAAAAAAAAAAAAGTTTTGTCCACCAGAGACTATGTTTAACACCTACGAGTTTAGCGTTTCATGCATATATTTTGCTCCCACTCCCGTCGTTCAGAATGTTTAGTATGCAAATGTTTAGTAATGCTGATCGCAGCCTAATAATATTTATTTATACAAGTACATGTACAAGGTATACTTATTTACTTACTAACCGTGTTTACTCTTGACAATTTTAAACATTTGAAAGCCTTGCAACATTTTTAATTCAAGAATCATGCTGGTAAAGTACTCTTTATCCAAGGAATTGGACCTATCCTACCCTTGAATCCACCCTAATCAGAAGATAATGCTGACCTTACTATGGAGGACTTAGATCTTTGGTTAGACAAATTGTTTTACGAGGAAACCCCGGCCAGGACCTTGTAAACTTAGTGAACAACCACTGATCAAGCCCTTATTCCAGGGTAGCACGATTACCTCCCAGTAGGCCTCCTGTTATGTTGCATACTCCAGACGGTGTTACCCCAATGAATTTGGCTCTTCTCCCATATGTATATTAATACGTGTAGTGACTAATTAACCCAGTCAGTTAACCTGGCTAGTAATTTATTTTAAGCGTTATCCCCCATCAAGTTATGTGGATTGATGTTAGTGGACTTGATCCAAGAAATTGAGCCTATTATTTCCCTTGGATCGTAAGGTGGTCTTGATCCAGGAAATTGAGCTATCCTTTCCTTGGATCGTAAGTAGGTATTGATCCAAGAAAGTGAGCCTATCCTTCCCTTGGATCGTAAGGGGGTATTGAGCCAAGAAATTGAACCTATTATTTTCTTCCTTGGATCATAAGGTATTGATCCAAGAAATTCAACCTATCCTTTCTTACATCTTCAGAGGCTTTTGACTCAAGAAATTGCATCTATCCTCCCCTTCCATGGATCGAACCTGATTACCTCCCATTCTCCAAGCGTTGTGTGACTCCTACGGATTTAGCACTTCCCGATTAATATAATATTAGCTATCAGTATATACGAAAAACACTAAAAAAATCCACAATACCCTGGCTGTAACAATTCACAAGTAACCCACAATACCCTGGCTGCAACAACTCACAACTAACCCACAATACCGTGGCTGCAACAACTCACAACTAACCCACAATACCGTGGCTGCAACAACTCACAACTAACCCACAATACCGTGGCTGCAACAACTCACAACTAACCCACAATACCCTGGCTGCAACAACTCACAACTAACCCACAATACCCTGGCTGCAACAACTCACAACTAACCCACAATACCCTGGCTGCAACAACTCACAACTAACCCACAATACCCTGGCTGCAACAACTCACAACTAACCCACAATACCCTGGCTGCAACAACTCACAACTAACCCACAATACCGTGGCGGCGACAATTCACAATTAACCCAGAAATTGGAATTGGAAATTAGACGATATTTCGCTCCACTTAAGACTATTATCAGTTTCATTTGTAACTGAAGCATACCCTTGTTTTTTTTCATATCAGATTTATATACGGTGAAATACGGATGGGCCAGATGGACCTTACAGGTCCATCTGGCCCATGCTAGGCAGGACCATCTGGCCCACGCTAGGCAGGACCATCTGGCCCACGCTAGGCAGGACCATCTGGCCCACGCTAGGCAGGACCATCTGGCCCATGCTAGGCAGGTTCATCTAGCTCATGTTAGACAGGTCCATCTAGCCCATGCTAGGCAGGTCCATCTAGCCCATGCTAGGCAGGTCCATCTAGCCCATGCTAGGCAGGACCATCTGGCCCACGCTAGGCAGGACCATCTGGCCCACGCTAGGCAGGACCATCTGGCCCACGCTAGGCAGGACCATCTGGCCCATGCTAGCAGGTTCATCTAGCTCATGCTTTGACAGGTCCATCTAGCCCATGCTAGGCAGGTCCATCTAGCCCATGCTAGGCAGGCCATCTGCCCCGCTAGGCGGCCATCTAGCCCATGCTAGGCAGGACCATCTGGCCCACGCTAGGCAGGATCCATCTGAGCCCCATGCTAGGCAGGACCATCTGGCCCATGCTAGGCAGGTCCATCTAGCCCAGCTAGGCAGGTCCATCTAGCCCATGCTGGCAGGTCATGCCATCTGGCTCCATCTAAGGCAGGTCCATCTAGCCCATGCTAGGCAGGTCCATCTAGCCCATGCTAGGCAGGTCCATCTAGCCCATGCTAGGCAGGTCCATCTAGCCCATGCTAGGCAGGTTCATCTAGCCCATGCTAGGCAGGTCCATCTAGCCCATGCTAGGCAGGTCCATCTAGCCCATGCTAGGCAGGTTCATCTAGCCCATGCTGGGCAGGTTCATCTAGCCCATGCTGGGCAGGTTCATCTAGCCCATGCTGGGCAGGTTCATCTAGCCCATGCTAGGCAGGTTCATCTAGCCCATGCTAGGCAGGTTCATCTAGCCCATGCTAGGCAGGTTCATCTAGCCCATGCTAGGCAGGTTCATCTAGCCCATGCTAGGCAGGTTCATCTAGCCCATGCTAGGCAGGTTCATCTAGCCCATGCTAGGCAGGTTCATCTAGCCCATGCTAGGCAGGTTCATCTAGCCCATGCTAGGCAGGTTCATCTAGCCCATGCTAGGCAGGTTCATCTAGCCCATGCTGGGCAGGTTCATCTAGCCCATGCTAGGCAGGTTCATCTAGCCCATGCTAGGCAGGTTCATCTAGCCCATGCTAAGGCAGGTTCATCTAGCCCATGCTAGGCAGGTTCATCTAGCCCATGCTAGGCAGGTTCATCTAGCCCATGCTAGGCAGGTTCATCTAGCCCATGCTAGGCAGGTTCATCTAGCCCATGCTAGGCGGGGTTTATCTAGCCCATGCTAGGCGGTTCATCTAGCCCATGCTAGGCAGGTCCATCTAGCCCATGCTGGCAGGTTCATTCAGCCATGCTAGCAGGTTCATCTAGCCCATGCTAGGCAGGTTCATCTAGCCCATGCTAGGCAGGTTCATCTAGCCCATGCTAGGCAGGTTCATCTAGCCCATGCTAGGCAGGTTCATTAGCCCATGCTAGGCAGGTTCATCTAGCCCATGCTAGGGAGGTTCATCTGCCCATGCTAGGCAGGTTCATTAGCCCATGCTAGGCAGGTCCATCTAGCCCATGCTAGGCAGGTTCATCTAGCCCATGCTAGGCGGTTCACAGCCCATGCTAGGATGGTCTATCTAGCTGATGCTGGAAGGAAGGGTTGAGGGTTAGCCTTGATGGGAGGTTGACATCTAGATGCTAAGTCAGGGGTTCGAGTCGAGGGCCCATGTGGGCTGGTTACAGTTGGAGGTGATGTGAGGGGGGGAGGTGTTGGTAGCGCATGGAGGGGTGTGGGGCGGATTGGGGGAGGACATGGTATGGAGGGTGGTGATGGTGGAGTGGCTGGAGGTCTGGTAGTGGAGGGGGGTGGTGATGGGGGGGGGAGGGGTGGTGGTGGTGGCGGGGTGGTGGGGTGTGTGGGGGGGTGGTGTGGGGGAGTGGTGGTAGTGATGGAAAAAGGGTGGTGGAGGGAGTGGTGGTGGTGGAGGAGGGTGGTGGGGGGTGGTGGTGGGCAAGAGAAACACAGATCTGTGAATGGTGCGGGCCCTTGGGGTGTGTGTGGGGGGGGGGAGGGGGCCCTTTCCCCCCCTCCACTAACCCCGCTGATAATAGCCCAATGGGTCACCCTTTGTCTTTTATCTATTGTCAGATGATGTTCTGGTTTGGGCCCCAGGAAAACAGATAACACATTGATTAACTTTTTTATCAATATTGATTGATGGGAGGAATTTAACGCACAACCATTTTTGTGTGTGTGTGTTTTTTTTTTTTTTTTTTTTTAGTTTTTTTTTTTATATATATATATATATATATATATATATATATATATATATATATATATATATATATATATATATATACATTTCCCTTTTCACCTCGTTTCCAAGGGGGATCTGTAAGTGCTACTACCTGTTATTACTAAATCTAATATAAACTTTTAAATTTATGACAACAATTTAAATCTTTTTAAAATTTATATTTCAACCTAAAATAATCATATATAATCAAAATATTTAAATACAGTATTAACTCAACCAAACCATACTTGTAAGACATACCTTTTGATATACCTCTGATGAGTTTCGGAGAGTCTTTTTTTTCCCGGGGCCCCTTTATCCGTCTGGTGCTATCCTGGTCAACCAGGCTTTGCTGTTGTTCCGCTGACCACATATCCATCACACCCCGGGTTTATGGGCACTTGAAGATTTTCCCGTCGTCTTGAAGACTTTACACTTGTTGGGAGTTGCTGATATCTACCGGTAGGGTGTTGAATAATCTACGCCACGGATGTTTATACGGATAAATGCTACACTTTTCAATGCAACGTCACGATTGTTTACATTAAATGTTATAATGACTTTAACACATTTTATAATATAGGGGGCTTTATTTAATCATTTACCCCGTGAAATTATTCAATAATAATCGAAAAATTACGCGA
>WNWK01011456.1:0-20000 GCA_009830355.1 Cherax destructor
CACACACACACACACACACACACACACACACACATATATACAACAGGCCTAGTGTCTAATCGACATGTGCCTAGGACAAAATGGTAACTAACTAACACGCTCCGACTACATAAATACTTGACGCACTCGTCCGCCGCCAGCCAAGTTAGGAGACACTAGAAAATGGGACTGAAGAGGGTGATGGAGAGAGAGGGGGGAGGTGACGGAGGGAGGGAGGGGGAGTTAATGTAGTGGAGGAATGGAGGAAGTGAGGGAGGGGGTTGATGGAGAGAGAGGGGGAAGGGGAGGGAGTGAGGGAGGGGTTTGATGAAGAGAGTTTATGGAGTGAGGAATAAGTGGGGAGGGGAGAGTGATGGAGCAAGAGTGAGAGAGAGAGAGGAAAACGAGGGAAAGGGTGATGGAGGTGGAAAGGAAGAGGTATGGGATGGAGAAAGTGAGAGATGGGGAAAAAAGAGAGGGACTTACGAGGAAAGAGAAACGGGGACAGTGGGTACAGAAAGGGATGACAGGGAAAGAGTGAGGTAGAGGGGGATGAGAGAGAAAGAGTGGCGAAGAAAGGGAGAGGATGAAGAAGAGGAGATGGTAGTATAAAGAGGGGTAGTCGGGGACTAAAAGAGGGGAAGGGTAATGTATAGAGGGGAAAGCGTGGAGGAGAGAGGGGAAAATGGGAAGTAATGAAGAAAGGGGAAAGGGAATGACGGAAAGAGTGAAAGGAGAGAGGAAAATGAATATGAAGAAAAAATTATGTCATGACACAGAGAGGAAACAAGAAAGAGAGAGAGATAAAAAATGCAATAACAATGAGGATGGGAAGAATAGAGAAGAGAAAAAATAAGTGAAAGATGTACTGTAGAGGCTAATAAAAAGAGGAAAAAGCAAGAAAGAGAAAGAGGATTAAGCCAACGAAGGAAATGAGAAGCAAACAAATAAAATGGGGAAAGTGGCTGGCCCAAGACTGTACCTAAGAAAATCTGTCTTCCTTTCCGTTTTCTACGGCCGTCTAAGAAGATCAACCACAAACAGTATTGCACAACATAACAAAAGACAGACTTACAAAAAAACGAAGACAAAAACTGCTCAGTGGTCCCTCATTACATAACAACAGCTGCTGACTCCCGTCCAAGACTGCTCAGTGGTCCCTCATTACATAACACCAGCTGCTGACTCCCGTCCAAGACTGCTCAGTGGTCCCTCATTACATAACAACAGCTGCTGACTCCCGTCCCAAGACTGCTCAGTGGTCCCTCATTACATAACAACAGCTGCTGACCCCCGTCCCAAGACTGCTCAGTGGTCCCTCATTACATAACAACAGCTGCTGACTCCCGTCCAAGACTGCTCAGTGGTCCCTCATTACATAACAACAGCTGCTGACCCCCGTCCCAAGACTGCTCAATGGTCCCTCATGACATAACAACACCTGCTGACTCCCGTCCCAAGACTACTCAGTGGTCCCTCATGACATAACAACAGCTGCTGACTCCCGTCCAAGACTACTCAGTGGTCCCTCATGACATAACAACAGCTGCTGACTCCCGTCCCAAGACTGCTCAGTGGTCCCTCATGACATAACAACACCTGCTGACTCCCGTCCCAAGACTGCTCAGTGGTCCCTCATGACACAACAACAGCTGCTGACTCCCGTCCCAAGACTGCTCAGTGGTCCCTCATGACATAACAACACCTGCTGACTCCCGTCCCAAGACTGCTCAGTGGTCCCTCATGACATAACAACACCTGCTGACTCCCGTCCCAAGACTGCTCAGTGGTCCCTCATGACATAACAACACCTGCTGACTCCCGTCCCAAGACTGCTCAGTGGTCCCTCATGACATAACAACACCTGCTGACTCCCGTCCCAAGACTACTCAGTGGTCCCTCATGACATAACAACACCTGCTGACTCCCGTCCCAAGACTGCTCAGTGGTCCCTCATGACATAACAACACCTGCTGACTCCCGTCCCAAGACTACTCAGTGGTCCCTCATGACATAACAACAGCTGCTGACTCCCGTCCAAGACTACTCAGTGGTCCCTCATGACATAACAACAGCTGCTGACTACCGTCCCAAGACTGCTCAGTGGTCCCTCATGACATAATAACACCTCTTCTGACCCCCGTCACCACACACTAAACCTTCCGCCCCCCGACCAAAAAACCGGAATGATATTCAGTAAAAAAAAGTCTGTTGAAATCGTACATCCAAGAAAAAGTATCTTGTATGCAAAATTTTTCATCGTGTTGAAAAAATCGTAAAACCAGTATGAGCACGAAGTATATATATATATATATATATATATATATATATATATATATATATATATATATATATATATATATATATATATATATATATATATAGTTGTCTTGAAATATAGTTTGTATAAAAAGATGGGGTGGTAGGGAAGTGGAATATTCAAATGGCTTCAGAAAGAAATCTAAATATTCTTCCTTGAAGCCTTTTATCCACTTCTCCGAGGCAATGGGTCCCACAATTGACACCAGAGGTGGCCCCATCCTATATATATATATATATATATATATATATATATATATATTATATATATATGTCGTGCGATTAGGTAAAACTGGTCAATTAGCAAGAACTCATTTAAAATTAAATCCTTTCTAAAATTTTCTCTTATACATTTAAAGATATATTTTTTAATTTATGTTAATGTAAATATATATATATATATATATATATATATATATATATATATATATATATATATATATATATATATTATTAACACATCAGCCGATTCCCACCAAGGCAGGGTGGCCCGAAAAGGAAAACTTTCATCCTCATTCACTCCATCACTGTCTTGCCAGAGGGGTGCTTTACACTACAGTTATATAACTGCATCATTAACACCCCTCCTTCAGAGTGCAGACACTGTACTTCCCATCTCCAGGACTCAAGTCTGGCCTGCCGGTTTCCCTGAATCCCTTCATAAATGTTACTTTGCTCACACTCCAACAGCACGTCAAGTATTAAAAACAATATGTCTCCATTCACTCCTATCAAATACGCTCACACATGCTTGCTGGAAGTCCAAGCCCCTCGCACACAAAACATCCTTTACCCCCTCCCTCCAACCTTTCCTAGGCCGACCCCTACCCCGCCTTCCCTCCACTACAGATTTATACACTCTCGAAGTCATTCTGTCTCGTTCCATTCTCTCTACATGTCCGAACCACCCCAACAACCCCTCCTCAGCTCTCTGGATAATAGTTTTTGTAATCCCACACCACCTCCTAATTTCCAAACTCCGAATTCTCTGCATTATATTCACACCACACATTGACCTCAGACATGACATCTCCACTGCCTCCAGCCTTCTCGTTGCAACATTCATCACCCATGCTTCACACCCATATAAGAGTGTTGGTATAACTATACTCTCATACATTCCCTTCTTTACTTCCATGGACAAAGTTCTTTGTCTCCACAGACTCCGAAGTGCTCCCCTCACCCTTTTCCCCTCATCAATTCTATGATTCACCTCATCCTTCATAGACCCATCTGCTGACATGTCCACTCCCAAATATCTGAATACATTCACCTCCTCCATTCTCTCTCCCTCCAATCTGATATCCAATCTTTCGTCACCTAATTTTTTTGTTATCCTCATCACCTTACTCTTTCCTATATTCACTTTCAATTTTCTTCTTTTACACACCCTACCAAATTCATCCACAACCTCTGCAACTTCTCTTCAGAATCTCCCAAAGCACAGTGTCATCAGCAAAAAGCAACTGTGACAACTCCCACTTTGTATTTGATTCTTTATCTTTTAACCCCACACCTCTTGCCATATATATATATATATATATATATATATATTTCAGTAAAAGTGGCCCTTGGACAAGGATGTGTGATTGATGTCACCGTGGTTGTTCAATATATTTATAGATGGGGTTGTAAGAGAAGTGAATGCGAGGGTCTTGGCAAGAGGTGTTGGGTTAAAAGATAAAGAATCAAATACAAAGTGAGAGTTGTCACAGTTACTTTTGCTGATGACACTGTGCTTTTGGGAGATTCTGAAGAGAAGTTGCAGAGGTGGTGGATGAATTTGGTAGGGTGTGTAAAAGAAGAAAATTGAAAGTGAATAAAGGAGGTGATTATTTTCCAGTAAAAGTAAGTCCTAGACAGGGATGCGTGATGTAACCATGGTTGTTTAACATATTTATAGATGTGGTTGTAAGAGAAGAGAATACTAGGGTGTTGGGAAGAGGTGTGGGATTAAACGATAAAGAATCTAATACAAATCGGGAGTTGGTGTTTGCCGATGACACTGTGCTTTGGGGAGATTCTGAAGGAAAGTTGCGAAGGTTAGTGGATGAATTTGGAAGAGTATGTAAAAGAAGGAAATTATAAGCGAAAACAGGAACTCACTAATGCTATTAAAAAAACTTAAAGTTCAAAGAGACCAAGTGAAATATATATCAACAACAAATTAATAATACCGTTCTGCTCAAGGACTGAGAAAAACAACAAAGGCATTACAGTAGTGACTTTTTCATATTCTATTAAAATAGTTAATCGCTTTCCAAGAAATCACAAAAGACGGTTAACACCAAAATGTCAGGAATTAATGAAATACCAGACAATGCTTGTGAGTAAGTTAACGTGTGTGAAACTAATTGTACTCTCACGTCTTGAATAATTCCACATAAACGATTAGTGAGATATGCACAGGAGAGTTACTCTATTTTTTAATGGTTGAAAATGATTGAGCTATTCAAATTTATTCAAAGGGAAGACACTGGAAACAGCGGTTAGAGATCAAACACTCACCTTCAGTATTTTTAAAGGAAAATATAATTACCAACTTCACATTGAAGAAGTGCGTACAGTGCCTAATTAAAGCAGAAAAGCGCCAACTACTTGGCACGTCCCTCAGCCCCTCGACGAGATGTTATGTACTTAAGTCTCTAAACCACGTGGATCACTTGTACTGACACCACGTGTTTCCTACCCTCTCTAATCTTGGTTAAGATATATATACATATATATATATATATATATATATATATATATATATATATATATATATATATATATATATATATATATATATATATATATATATATATATAGTATATAGATGTATATAGATGTATATATATATATATATATATATATATATATATATATATATATATATATATATATATATATATATATATATATATATATATATATATATATATATATATATATATATATATATATATATATATATATATATATATATATATAATATTAAAGGAGTCAGAATATCCTTTTTTATTTATGTATTTCTCTAGCAATTTCTCTATATATTTTTTTGAATTCGCTAGTCGTAACAATACTGGCAGCGCCATTGCTTGCTGGGCCACACCTGTAATTATCGTTTGGATTTATCCAGACCAACTGAGAGTCAACACAAAACTTGACGAGGCGCAAACAATCGCCTCAAAAATATTATTACACATGCCCCTCGCATTAAAATTTTGCACGATTCTGTTTGAATAAATATTTTATTTTTATTATAGTTCTTGTTGCCAGATACACAGTTGAGAAAGGCAGCACACACACACACACACACACACACACACACACACACACACACACACACACACACACACACACACACACACACATATATATATATATATATATATATATATATATATATATATATATATATATATATATATGTATGTATATATACACATACATATATGATTGAGTTTAAAGAAATATATTTTAGAGAAAGTGGGAGAGACTTTAATTTTCTTAGAACGTTTATTGAAGTAATGAAATATAATCAAAATTCTGGTAAAAAAAATGAATCACCATCATTAGGATTCATTTCAGAAACATGATATAACAAGACACAATATACAAAATGCAATATACAATATACAGCATTTTTGTGTACATTTTCGTTGGACTACTGTTTATATGTTTGTGTTCGGTTATCGAGCGTATGTTAACGATCGGTTTTGCAGACGACTTGAGCTCTACCCAGAGTGTTGCTTGATGCTTCAGTAAAAGCACCAAATTAACACAGCAGAGCTTGCGTCAGACAGCTAACAAGTCATCGCTAATATAGCAGAGCTTGCGTCAGACAGCTCACAGGTCGTCACTCCCACAACAGAGCTTGCGTCAGACAACTCACAGGTCGTTACTACTACAACAGAGCTTGCGTCAGACATCTCACAGGTCGTTACTACTACAACAGAGCTTGCGTCAGACGACTCACAAGTCGTCACTCCCACAACAGAGCTTGCGTCAGACAACTCACAGGTCGTTACTACTACAACAGAGCTTGCGTCAGACAGCTCACAGGTCGTTACTACTACAACAGAGCTTGCGTCAGACAACTCACAATTCGTCACTCCCACAACAGAGCTTGCGTCAGACAGCTCACAGGTCGTTACTACTACAACAGAGCTTGCGTTAGATAGCTCACATGTCGTCACTCCCACAACAGAGCTTGCGTCAGACAACTCACAAGTCGTCACTCCCACAACAGAGCTTGCGTCAGACAGCTCACAGGTCGTTACTACTACAACAGAGCTTGCGTCAGACAGCTCACAGGTCGTTACTACTACAACAGAGCTTGCGTCAGACAGCTCACAGGTCGTTACTACTACAACAGAGCTTGCGTCAGACGACTCACAAGTCGTCACTCCCACAACAGAGCTTGCGTCAGACAACTCACAGGTCGTTACTATTACAACAGAGCTTGCGTCAGACAGCTCACAGGTCGTTACTACTACAACAGAGCTTGCGTCAGACAACTCACAAGTCGTCACTCCCACAACAGAGCTTGCGTCAGACAGCTCACAGGTCGTTACTACTACAACAGAGCTTGCGTTAGATAGCTCACATGTCGTCACTCCCACAACAGAGCTTGCGTCAGACAACTCACAAGTCGTCACTCCCACAACAGAGCTTGCGTCAGACAGCTCACAGGTCGTTACTACTACAACAGAGCTTGCGTCAGACAGCTCACAGGTCGTTACTACTACAACAGAGCTTGCGTCAGACAGCTCACAGGTCGTTACTACTACAACAGAGCTTGCGTCAGACAGCTCACAGGTTGTTACTACTACAACAGAGCTTGCGTTAGATAGCTCACAAGTCGTCACTCCCACAACAGAGCTTGCGTCAGACAGCTCACAAGTCGTCACTAATACAGCAGAGCTTGCGTCAGACAGCTGTCGCGTCGGCGACAGGTTATACCTGATGTAAAAAATTTGTAAATACTCCACAAAATAATTATCTTTATAAAATTTTAGGTTTTATATTTCTTAGATATATTATTCTCTTGAAGTGTTAAATAAATAATAAACGTAATATTTCTTTCCAAGAGTTACTATGCTTAAGAGAATGAAAACTTTTTACAAGATTTGAAAACGTGATATCACGTCTGGAATGGAATCTCATTAAAGTGTACTGGAAAACTCCCACTCCTCGAAGCGCTAATTACATTACTTATAGGATATGACGCCACTTGAGGACTTTCAGGGTTCTCCCTTCTCCATTCATGATCATTCTCTCTCTCTCTCTCTCTCTCTCTCTCTCTCTCTCTCTCTCTCTCTCTCTCTCTCTCTCTCTCTCTCTCTCTCTCTCTCTCTCTCTCTCTCTCTTTAAACACTTAATGGTTTAATTGTTCTACTTTTCGTGCTAATAACTGCTGTTTTTTAAAAGAAAGTAAAGATAAATTTACATTAAGATAAGATAAGATTTCTTCGGATTTTTAACCCCGGAGGGTTAGCCACCCAGGATAACCCAAGAAAGTCAGTGCGTCATCGAGGACTGTCTATCTTATTTCCATTGGGGTCCTTAATCTTGTCCCCCAGGATGCGGACCCACACCAGTCGACTAACAACCCAGGTACCTATTTGCTGCTAGGTGAACATGACAACAGGTGTAAGAAAACACGTCGAAATGTTTCCACCGCCGGGAATCGAACCCGGGTCCTCCGTGCGTGAAGCGAGAGCTCAATCAACCAGGACACCGGGCCACCGAACCAGGCCACCGGGCCACCGACCAGGCCACCGGGCCAGTTTACATGTTCATGGCACCAAGAAACACATCAGCAGTCCAAACAGAATACAAGACGGTATAAAAAAAAGCTCCTATTTCACACTCAGATGAAAAAGGTCGTTGAATGGATTCTAAAACTACAAATGAATTTGGTTTTATCCAAGAGTTTGACCCTGAATCCTTATTAGCGGTAACACTGAAGTGATAGCAAAGAAATAAATGATTTACAATGTTGAGTGATTATCATATAGGTATCCCGTAGCTCGATCGCTAGCGCACTCAGCTCACACACTGAGGTCCGGGGTTCGAATCTCCTCCGGTACGGCTGGAAAACATTAGGGACGTGTTTGTTTCCATAAGACACCTGCTGTCCATGTTCACCCATCAGTAAAATGGGAACCTGGGTGTTAGTCGACTGGTGTGGGTCGCATCCTGGGACGAAAACTGACCTAATTTGCCTGAAATGCTCAACATAACAAGCGGCTTTCTATATACATAGTAGTATGTCATTGATGTCAGCTAGGCCTGTATACCTTGTACATGTACTTGTAGTAAATAAAGATATTATTATATTATCAATAAAAGCAGTGACTCTGTCTCTAATTGCTAACCCCTGAGCCACTCTTCCTTTTGTAAATTATAACTTTCTCAGTCTTCCACAGGTCCTAGACAGTGTAGAGAGGGAAGGTTAAGCTAGTTTGTCAGCTCAACGTGAGGCAGTCATGAGATGACCTTGCCTGGCTCCATACACTTTTCGGTATCTAGTGTTTTACGAGTCTCGACTTCTTGTATTAGACGCCTTAAGACCCGATAACAGTTATCACAGCTATCCATGGAACTTGTTTCCTGATCTTGGGCTTTTATGTTAACGAAATCATCCTCCACTAAGCAAAATTTTTAAACGTTAGTTACAGAAGTCCGTTATCGGGAGAAATGGCCCTTTATGTTTTTGTGTAGAAGCATCATGCTTTGGAAGCTACTCTTCTTGAGACTAATTAATTATCTACATATATATTTTCCACCGAGAGATATCCCACCACTCGCTAACAAGTTATCTCAAGCTTCTCAATGACTATAATAATAACAGTAGTAGGGTTTCTACATAGCCAGAGCACTATGCTTAAGTGATCGCATCATACTCAAGTGATCAGATTTAGTATGTTTAGATTTAAAGTTGTTAACCTTTTTCTGTTTATTACCCCATTTTTCACCTCCATCGCAAATCCACTGGAGCTTCATGTAGATATGTTATGTAATAAATTTCTGACTGACAATGTTTTGTTTATTCGTGTGAAAAGATTTAAACTGAATTTTTAGTTATTGTCAATTTAGGACTAAAAATCAAATATAGTGCATATGAGGAGGTGTTCGTGAAAGCTTCTACTCAAAATAATCATCCTTATAGTCACATACATATCATTTATATATTTAATATATATTACAGTCATTATAACAAATATTTTATTTTTCTTGGTTTGAAAAACATTTCCTGACCATCACTTATAAGAGATTACTTGGGTTAATCTTCTCCAGACTGAAGACTTTTGAACTAAAGATCTTCTAAAGCAAATCTTCACAACGCTGCCTTCATCATTATATATGCAACTTTCTTGAAGATACTGCATTATATGAAGGCTGTTCTCGTTGCTTTTAAAATCTTGGAGAATATCCTTGGAATCTTGCATAGAGAAGGCACTAACTACTTGCAGAGATGGATTAGTAGTTAGGTAGGTGTGTGTGGGGGAGGGGGGAATTAGTATATCATTTCTCACTATGTCTGTCTGTTTGTCTATCTTTCTGCCTGCCTGTGTATATGTGTGCTTCTATGTCTGTCTGTCTGTCTGTCTCTGTCTCTCTGTCTCTCTCTGTCTCTCTCTGTCTCTCTCTGTCTCTCTCTGTCTGTCTCTCTCTCTCTCTCTCTCTCTCTCTCTCTCTCTCTCTCTCTCTCTCTCTCTCTCTCTCTCTCTCTCTCTCTCTCTCTCTCTCTTCTCTCTCTCTCTCTCTCTCTCTCTCTCTCTCTCTCTCTCTCTCTCTCTCTCTCTCTCTCTCTCTCTCTCTCTCTCTCTCTCTCTCTCTCTCTCTCTCTTTCTCCCTCCTTAATAACTTCAGAACACTACGGGTAAACTTTGGGTAGTTCCAGTTTGGGGCAGAGATGCACTGGGCTGTAACTCCAGAGTTTGTTATAGCACTTGGAGCCGCAATATCCTTGGAAGAACGGTTCATTTATCTAAAAGTTGGAGAGAGGTTTTTGCGAGTTAATCCTCCTTAGTTACAAAGTACATTATTGCTGTCGCAGGCTTATAAAAGGCAAATGTATTACACTAAGATGCAACAGAAACACATATTCGGCAAACTATAGGTAATGTGAAATTACTATCACAAACAAGAAATATTAACACCTGGAGTACTTAGTTTAAGTGGATATTAATCCCCTTAAAGTGATTTAAACTTAATTGCTGCTGCTGTTGAGAAAACTGCAGCAACAGTATTGCTCTTTTTTAATATATATATATATATATATATATATATATATATATATATATATATATATATATATATATATATATCGTGCCGAATAGGTAAAACTGGTCAATTAGCAAAAAAAAAAAAACGTTATCTATGGAGGCAAAGAAGGGAATGTACGAGAGTATAGTGGTGTCAACACTCTTATATGCGTGTTAAGCTTGGGTTGTAAATGTTGCAGCGAGGAGCCTGCTGGAGGCAGTGGAGATGTCCTGTCTAAGGGCAATGTGTAGTGTAAATATTATGCAGAAAATTCGTAGTGTGGAAATTAAGAGGAGGTGTGGAGTTATTAAAAGTATTAGTCAGAGAGCTGAAGAGGGGCTATTGAGGTGGTTTGGTTTTTTTGGAGAGCGTATAAATCTGTAGGAGAAGGAAGGCGGGGTAGGGGTCGTCCCTGAAAAGGGTGGAGGGAGGTGGTAAAGGTGGTTTTGTGGGCGAGGGGCTTGGAATTCCAGCAAGCGTGCGTGAGCGTGTTAGATAGGGGTGAATTGAGGCGAATGGTTTTTGGGACCTGACGAGCTGTTGGAGTGTGAACAGGGTAATATTTTGTGAAGGGATTCAAGGAAACTGGTTATCCGGACTTGAGTCCTGGAAATGGGAAGTACAATGCCTGCGCTTTAAAGGAGGGGTTGGGGATATTGGCAGTTTGGAGGGACATCTAAACTGTCGTATCTGAGCGCCTCTGCAAAGACAGTGATTATGTATGAGTGATGAATGATGAAAGTTTTTCTTCATTCTTTTTGGGTCACCCTGCCTTGGTGGGAAACGGCTGACGTGGTAAATATATATATGGCCTGCTAATTCTCTCTTCTCCTAATTTTTTTTCAGGTGAGAAAACTAGCTAGAGAAAGCGGAGTATGGGGAGAGATCCTTTAACTTTACTATTTACTCATGTCCCTCTGAACAACATCAGCTACAGCTAAACAGTTGTGTAGTTTCTCTTATCTATAATCATCTTCTGAATAAGTACTTATAAATACATATGTAAGGACATTTATGAAGTATTTATATAAAAAATAAGTATGTAATGCACGTCAGGGAAAACAAAGCATTTAACGATATAATAAGCGCGTACACGCTGTAGCAATATTACAAGAAAATGGTGTGTGTGGAGGTCATGCAGGTTAATTGATTAGTAATTACACCATTCCTGCACCCCCACGCACCCCCACGCACCCTGGCTGATGGCTCCGACATACATTCCTCAGAATTTGTCAAGAACGCTTTAACAAAGTGATTTCGCTTAACAACTAAACACATAATTTTAAATTTTCTTGTTGAAAGTAATTTTAGCATTTATTAATTTTGCGACTGAGATCTTTTTGTATATGAGAATTATTATCTCGCTTAGTACTTTTAATGTACGTTTTTCAAATGACGAGTAATGATTCTGGCAAATATTAATGGATAACCTGAGGATAATCGATGATAATAAACTTGGCTTATTCGGCAGTGATCGTTTTGTTACACAAGACAACACTTTCAATATCTTAGTAAAAACTTTTTCTCCACTAGTGAGACCCTCCACTTCTTGTACCCAAAATCATCCTGCTCACTACGTTATACACATCTACCTCTTGGATTATTTTAAACACAGGTACACAAACAAAGTCCTGTTGGACTTGTCGTAAATCGGCTCTCCAGATAAGTAATAAATCCTCAAGCAAACAGCAGCAAAGGCAAACTCGAAAAGTTCAGGTTTTAGTACTAGTATATTCCCTGCACCATTTTTTTTATTAACACATCGGCCGTCTCCCACCAAGGCAGGGTGGCCCGAAAAAGAAAAACTTTCATCATTCACTCCATCATTGTCTTGCCAGAGGCGCGCTTACACTACAGTTATAAAACTGCAGCATTAACACACTTCTCTTCATCAATATATTTACAATATGTTAAGAATGCAATAAATCAGCCAGATAATGAGTGAGAGAGCAAAGACAGTCACTACAGGTGGTACACCTCAAGATAGATTAGTATTGTGAGTGAACTTGGACTATCTTTAGTGAGGGGTCTGCCCTCATCCAGGTGTATGGAAGCATAACATCAATTCAACCGGTGGCAATTTTTCACCCAAATTGGTATAGAATTGGACAGCGAATAATAGTAGATTGACGCAAACTACTGTAACCTGACTGCCAGTCTGGCAGGTCTAGAGGGTATGGGTATGTGATGAACGCCAAATAAATCATAACATACTATGCTCACACCAGTGAATATCTTTGGTATTTATGTGGAGCACTCTGAAAATAATTTATTAACAACTATCAAAACTCAAGAGATATTATGGTACAGATATGCTGATGACATTTTCATTTTCGGAAGACCCGAATGGCAACCCTTTAATGCATTCAGTAAAGTTCACAGCATTTAATTGAAACAGAGTAGGGCAACGATGGGATATACTAATGTAATCAGCAGTAAATCATCCTTAGAATTTTTTATTTACTGTTAACGTACATCTTCAGCCAATTATTGACACATACTAATGCCTATTCTGATTAAAAGAAAAAAAGTTCTAGGAATATTTTTAATTTTACTGTAAAGACAACAATACTAATATTGAGAAAACAGCAACATCCCTCCCTTCCGTCCCTTCCCTCCTTCCTTTGCACAAGAAATTTAGTCGTCGAACACCAGATCTTCTAACGTGTTTTTCTTTTACCTCAGTCAAATTTCCGATATGTAGCAGCTTCATCAACATTATGATGGTGGGTGTGTTCGTCCTACACTCGCATCCACAGCACCACCGTCACGCACGAGGTCGGTCCATGGAGGGATAAACCCTGAATGACATTGTCAGTGATCAATGGTGCTGTGCACGCCTCCTTTCCAGTTATATCTTGGGAGTCTCCGTATTTTTTTTTTTTTTTGTTAAGGTTAAATCTCTTCATTTATTAGCATTCTTGAGTAATACTTTATATACAGAAGAATAATGGCATTAGGGGTTTAAATTTCCATCCTACTGATTTGTCTTGATTCCGCAGCTTCTCAACCCTCCTACTGCGTCTCTACTTCGATCTTACTGACTTTATAATTCCCAGCCTCCAGCCATTCCTCCATCCCACCTTCAGTGATGAACCATCCTCCCCAGCCTGATCCATCCTACCTTCACTGACTCCATCATCCCTAGTCACCCTCCACTCGTCTATCCAACGTTCACTGAATATCATCCCAGCCTCCCCACTACTCCATCCCACCTTCATCTCGCCTCCCTCCCCTCCCCACCATTCCATCCCACCTTCATCTCGCCTCCCTTCCCTCCCCACCACTCCATCCCACCTTCATCTCCCCTCCCTCCTACACTCACTGAGTCTCCTTCCTTTTATATCTCCCTCTGAACCCCGTAAAACAGCGGAATGCTTTTACCTTTGGAAATTTAACTCGTCTGTTTACTTTGTTTTAAGCTCGATGTATTGGGTTGGTGTATCTGCTAGTCTGTATATATGAATATATGTACAGTATATTTCATGTCTAGGTTTCCTATCACATAGTTTCACTCACTTGTGGTTGCCTGGGTCGAGTCGTGGCTCCTGTTCTCACCTCCGAAATTCTCGCAACTTTTACACTAAATTCATAACCTCATACTTCCACTCGTACCTCTTCTTAAAACTGTGGCTGAAATAAACCTCCATCACATACTCATCTAGGTCGTTCTTTTTCTAATTATCTCCGGCCTAAAATAGTACTATATTCTACATACATTTATTATATATGCTAAAGAGAGAGAGAGGAACGGAAGGGTGAGGGTCAAGTAAACACTTGGTAGCCTCCAAGGAAGAACTCCACTGGTGTATTGAATTTACAAACCATCGATACGACCCGCACCGCTGGGAGGAGGAAGAGTGAAGAAAATGCAGTTTCCACAAGTCCAGTACAGAAGGTTGAGGAAGCGGCAGGGTTAGTGCATCAGTGTGGGTCTTATTATTATCCGGCGCTTGTTTCCTTGTTGTACTTAAGCGGCGTGTGAAGATGGTGGCGGAAGATTAAAAATTTCACATCTTTGGTGCTATTTACACACGAGGGTTCGGAAAGTGTTCTTGTCCATGTCTTCTTGAAGACATGAACAAGAAGCCTAAGGTGTCCTGCTATTGTCTAATATGATACGTAAAACGAGTCACAACGTGGCTGGAAAAAATACCCCCCACACTTTTGAATAGTACTGACCGAAAAGTCGGATATTTTGTGTGTATATTTTTGTGAGAGATAAAAGCACTTTCTCACAGGTGTAAGCTGATGGAAGATTAAGAATACAAACACAGAAGCAGAAACAGTGGTAAAAACAACAAAACGTACTTATCTCACTAAATTGAATCACAAGCCATTCCTACCCAAGTTTCAATGCAAATGGAGTTAGCAGTTGTAATGCCTTTTATAACTCAACTCTAATATTTTAGCAGCAAAAATAAGCTCACACACACACACACACACATACTATCTGAGCTAAGTAATATACATCAACTAGATAGATACTGTTACATGCCTGAAGAACGAGTCATTGTCATCAAAAGAACGTCATTCGTAATACAGAATACCACATTAGTAATTCCAGAAGCGACATTCCGCACTCACACAACAGAACAACGGCACTGCCATTCTGAAGACGATATGCACAAGGGAAAACTAAACCTCGCGAGAAAATAATAGTTATTCTCATAATCTAGACAACATTCAATATATTCGTTAGCGATAGAATGACACATTCTCGATAACAACTTGCGTTATCTAGTAAAATATACTTATAATTAGCAGTGATTCGAAAACTCAGGTAAATGCATCTGCATTACTAAAAAAAATTATCATCAATGACAAGAACGATATTATTGCGGAAATTTCATAGAATTCCGAAGAACAAAATCTTATATCTGGAGGAGCGAATTCCCCTTTCAGTTAACATGATTCGTTTGTAAGTTGCTTATATTTGCAGTCCATAGAACGATATTCTTATTCAAGGAAACGACATCTTTAATCCATAGGGAGGACATTCGTAATAAAAGGAATGACAGATTTAATCCAGTGGAGGACATTCGTAATCCAGGGAACAATAGTTTTAATCCAGTGAAGGGCATTCGTAATCCAGGGAACGACAATATTAATCCAGGGGAGGACATTCGTATTCCAGGGAACTACATTCCTGATCCAGGGAACTGCAGATCTAATCCAGGTAGCTACAAACGTAATCCGTGGAATGACAATCGTAATCCAGTAAACAACAACCGTAATCTTGGAAGCAACAGCTGTAATCCAGGGAACGGGATCCGTAATCCAGAGAACAAAAGATGTAATCCATAGAACGACATTCATAATCCTGAAATGCCTTAGTAGTGAGCACACAACTTCTAATCCTTAATATACGCAAGAGAGTGTTCGTGCTGAAACCTTGGTAAACAATGGCTAATGCGTGTGTAGCGTTGTGAAATATAAGATCGGCATGACGCATCTGGTAACTGGAGAAGGAGAGGAGGTGAGAGGAAGTGTTCCCACGAAATAACACTCACCTGATCGCCAAGGAAACACCAGAGAGCCAGTCGCAACACACTGACCGGGTTGTTGACACAACACCAGAGAGCCAGTCGCAACGCTGACAGGGTTGTTGACACAACACCAGAGAGCCAGTCACAACACACTGACCAGGTTGTCAAGACAAAACAAGAAATACAACCTCTGCCAAACCAGAGAGCCAGCCCCATGGCATTGACTTCGTCATCTCGACCACATCACAGGGCCAGCCCCAAGGCACTGACCTGGTTATCACAACCACATCACAGGGCCAGCCCCATGGCATTGACCTGATCGTCTCGACCACATCACGGCCAGCCAAAAGGCACTGACCTGGTCGTCTCGACCACATCACAGGGCCAGTCCCAAGGCACTGACCTGGTCGTCACGATCAAATTAGAAGGTCAAATATTGGCTAAAAACTTGAGAAGAAAAGCTAAATTTAAATTTCTCCCTAATATTTCCCCATCCTAAACTCTTCTTTTGTATTTAAAACTGATGTGAAATTTAACAGGAGATTTTCAGTGTTGTAACTCTTTTTAACTTGGATACTTTTCTCAAGCGAGATATATTTCTGAGAGTAAAGAAAAATGCATTTTTCACCTCGATTGCAGATGCATCTTTGATTAATAAAGGAGGCAGTTTTTTTTTAATTTCTATTCCTTTTATGCAAGAACGAAAAGATTGTGAATTTTCAGCAGTAAACACTTTGTTGATGTCGAGCAGAAAGATTATTTTTTTTATGCACAAATCTTATTCCACTCTCATTAAGTTGCCTAACTGACTAAAATGTCGTTGTTATATAATTTCACCCTAAACTGCATTCGTATGTATTTTTTATTTAACGACATAATTACTTTGAAACGTGGAATGAAAACTGAAAAGGGTGTAATTTAACATATATTACACTTTCACATTTATCCTGGCTGGCACACTCACTTTCCAAATAAGGACTATTTTATTTTTTAATTGAAATACGTCTAATGTTTCCAGTAACAACAAATCATTAAAGTAAAAATAATGCATTTTTTTCTCAGTTCCTTCACTCATTACTTAAATTTTATCCCCTGTGTGTCCCTGAGCTCAGCTTAGGTTAGATAAGGGTACTTACCGTATATTGAGCCTAAGGGACTGATCACCTCAAAATTACCTCTCCACTTCTATTATCTCCAGTTACAATCGCCTGTGTTCGACTGAAGAAGGATGCTGCGTAGTTCCATCAGTAATGATATTTATTCTACCGGTCTGAGGATCCATATTACGTGTAGAAAGACATAAAACAGGTCACTTGGGTAAAGCTCCCGTTCTGTGGGAAAGTTTAGTCTTCACGAGGGGTGTCTTAATGCTGGTAAAGTGTTCTTGATCCAAGGAGGAGAAGCTACCTTTTCATTCCTTGTATAGCAACTGTGAGGAAAATCCGAATGAGTCATTTAGGTGATTGAGTGTTGAAGGCTGAGTCCGTCATGCGGTGCGCCGGACACTACCTACCACACAATACACCAGTGATAAGATGCTATTACCAATTTTCATCCATTTTTAGAGGAACGAAATTAGTTTACCCCTTTCATTCTCTTTCCACTCCTCTCCCTTTCCCATGCCTACCATATTGGGAATCATATGCCATCACCTGCATGTTAAAGTCATGCAAACAGGCACCAGAAACATCAATAGGGTTATTTGGAGAACACACCGACCCAAGGATGTCATCAATTCGCCTCACTAAGTCTCACCAAATCTCAATTAATTTTAATCTCCTCACCTCTCGCGTCACCAGTTTTCCAATCACCATTACAAGTCAGATCATTTACTCCTATCAAACCCCAATCACAGCCGGCGCCACGTTCCCTGATTCCCTCATCTTATTCATGCCAAAGATATCGCTCTTTTTTGGTCGCGACTAAAATGTCGTAACCTTCCTCCGCAGCCGTTACAAGACTGAATTGTAAATATCAATGGTTTTTTATACCTTCCCCAGAGTTTTTTTTGTCCTATTTCACTGTAATAAAAACGTCCTTAAATTCAAGGGATTTTTCTACTTTCTCTCAATATTTCTCGCACATCCTGGAATCCTTGATATCAACTCCTACGATAGACCCTTTAACGTACTTATGCTGGTTTTAAGATTCTGAGTAAAGTAAATTTTGTATGACTAGTCCGGTGTGAGGTAACTGTATAACATATGGCAAGCTGGATACAGACTTGTAGAACAGATATATTTGTATAAAATTCTTTTATTCAGCAAAGAAAGTGGCATTTGACTCTTCTCGTTTTATCATATCCCTCGACTTGTGAATGGAATTAAGAGTTTTGGTTTAAAAAAGTAAGATGGTTTGCCTACAACAGGCGCTACTTTGGAAGCAGAGGCAATCATACTACACACTATAACAATACAGCCACGTCACATCAAATTCAGAGGGGGTCCCATCCCAGGCCACGCAATGTATATTTATTTTGGTAAATTATCACCAAAGTTGCATGCATTTCACGGCACAATTTTAAAGCTCATTAAAACTTAAAAAAATATTTCTCTCCAATGTTCTGACCTTAAAGAAGGTCTCAGAAGTTGTGTTGGGTTAAGAGATGGCAAGAAAGGTGGACAAAGAGAGGGAGGGAGGAAGCGAATGTGGAGAGGAAAAGAAGGCAGATATTCGGAAAAGGTGCGAGGAAAAGTGAGAGAGGCAGCGAGGAAAGGGAATTCTCTTTCCTCATCTTCAACTCCCTTTTTTTTCTCCCTCCGCTCTCTCTCTTCTTTCCTCCACCCTCTTTCCCTCCCTCCAGTTCCTCTCCTTTCATCCATTCCCTCTCCTTCCCTTCACTCCCTCCGGCCTACGTTGCCACCATGAAAAATTGGGGAAAGTTACACTATTCAGCAATTGAAAAACATCAATGAAAAATGAATATAAACTCGGCCGGTAAAGAGATTTAATACTTCTGCTCCATATTCTCCACTGCATTAGCACAACGATAGTTACTTTATTACCTACATCGCGTGTGAATTACCGTAATTATCCTGTATTATTCATCCACAAACCACAGAGTGATGTATATCGTGAACTCCACCATAACACACCATTTGAGTTATAAATTCAGGCTGAATTATTTATGAAGCCAGTGTGTGTCTTGAAGCAGCCTGGGTTGGTGGGTTGGGTGATGGGCTTTAAAGACTATGGACTACACGAGGGTCATTAAGGCTGTATGTAACCTGTTCACCCCCAGTCATGAATGGTTTAATTCCTAAAATAGTGATTAAAGTAAACTATGAGTATGTATACACCGAAAGACAAGTACCTTTGTGTATACACCGAAAGACAAGTACCTGTGTGTAAATCCTGTTTCCCAGATGCATCTTTATGTCAACAAAGCTTTCCTGTGCGGTAGATGTGTTAGCAAGATAAAGTTTGGTAAATGAGTAAAAATCTTATAGATTTTGCTACCTGCACAGTACGGTTGCACTTAAGTTTGTTAATGAAAATGATTCTCATGAGAATTGTTACCTAAGGGAAAAAATGAAGTCTGGCTAAGCATATTCTTAAATGAATTTGGTAAATTGTTATAATGCCTATGTTAATTTAGCATAATTATATAATTGTGCATAATTATATTTAACTTTTGACTGGAAGGGGCGGCTTGAATCTTTTACTTAGAAAAACAGGATAATCTACCGGGTATAAAAAGAGACTCGCATATAAGTTAATTAAAGTAACATACAGAGATTA
Source organism: Cherax destructor (assembly GCA_009830355.1). Lineage (NCBI taxonomy): Eukaryota > Metazoa > Arthropoda > Malacostraca > Decapoda > Parastacidae > Cherax > Cherax destructor. The sequence continues at coordinate 19,788 of WNWK01011456.1, forward strand.
TTTGTGAACAAGTTGTTGAAGCAGAGTTTTATATATCAGCTCACACCATCAGAGGGTAACGTATTCCTGTGTTCTGTGCTTGAGTAGGCAAAGAAATTATTAATCACGCTTCTGTTGTTTTCACTTGTCATTTCAGCCAGTTGTTGCCACCCACTACTAAGTATAGAACAACTGTAGAAGAGTTATATGGGGAAACTGCAATATTTTCACTGG